>ML790951.1:315287-330616 GCA_009831015.1 Picea engelmannii
TTAGACTAGTGGTAGCTTGACTCTAGATATTATTCTATGTGTAAACTTATTATCTCATATTTTATTTCTTTCTGTTTTAAAAATCCCTTTTATTATTTTCATGCACATGTCCAATTTATCCAATCTTTAGATTTTATTCCTCTTTTTCCTAGAGTTTGATTATTCTCCAATCTTTTAAATCTTATGTCATAATTTATTTAGTCCCTTAATTAAATTTAGACTTAGACTTAGTTTTAGACTTAGGCTTAGGCTTTTATTGAGATTTATAATTAATAAATTCACTGTTTAATTAATTAATTTAATCCAACAAGGTCCAATCATTTAAATGTTTTCTAGGCCACCTAGATTTATTGACTCAATTTTTTTATTACACAATGTGCCCTTCAAGACACACCTTTGTGCTCCAAGGGTGCCACTCTCCTTTTGACTGGTTTCAGAAGTTTGTTTGGCCCTTAGAGTCAACACTCCACTTCGTCGACCTTGTGAGAGACTAAGGAATTCTAAGGAATAAGGACTCTGCATTATTGCACACTCTTTAGAAATCTTTGTGAGCGATTGTCTCATTCTGCCCTCATGACATCGTGGACCTATAGAAATAGGTAATCGTTAACCTACCATTCAGACCACGACAAGAGTGCTAGTAGGCTATGACAGGGATGCTTCCACACCTCTCCCTCAATGTCTGGTTTTCATGCATGGCCCCTCTACTCCTTATCTGAGTTAGATTAGAAACCATAGTCAATCCTGCATCCCCTGATAAAATCTGTGTCAATAATCCATCTACATAAATCATACTGTAATCAATCATATGTCACTAGTGCATAAATGAAATAGTCAATCAAAATACAATTCACATCTTGACTCAATCCAGAGTGCAAGGAAGTCCATTGATTCCATCAACATCAATAACTTGTCATGTGTCATGCACTCAGGAAAACTCGTCAGTAACATCTACCAATATATAAACATCAAATAATAATAAGTCACAACACATCATCATCATCATCATCATATATAATCCATAATCAAAACAAAATCACAATGTACCATAACCGGATCACTTGCACGCAAGTGTCCTCAAATAATAAGTCAATAAACGTGTGCTCGATAGAGTGGGATGTTACACTTATGGGAGAAAACCTAGCTAGAAGGCAAGGCTACTCTTCTCTCTTTTCTCTAGTATGGAAATAATGTAAGTACACATAATCACACTCTCTATGGAGTTATCTAAGACCTATGGAATGTTAGGCTACTACTGATCATTATCCCCATATGTTATGCTCTCCAATTTCCTACTCTTAGTTTTTCTTCTCTGTTGTGGAAAAAAATACAATAACATAGAATGTAACCCCTTCTCCTCCTAGTGTCCCAGTATTTAACATCRCTCAATAGCCATCTAGGGATAGGTTTTTCAATTTATCAACCCTCAATTGTGATAGGGTTTTGAACCTTTAKAATATTCTTGAAATTACATATGTGGCTAGCCCCATTTCCATGAGTAATGGGGGTTGATGTGGCATCCTCCCATACCATGGTGGTTAACACGGTAGGTCAACTTGTGGGGGGAATAAATTTTTCATATGAGCTCTGACTGACGTGATTTTTGCACCATTGAAATGGTATCGATGTGTAGAATAGCATCACAAGGTCCTAACTATGCTAGGAAATTTGTAACCCCAAAAAATGTCATTCAATGCCTCAAAATGGCTCTAGAAGGTTCTAGACCCCAATTTTCCAAATTATGACACAACTAAAATGACCCTGCAAGTTTATGCCTCCATTTTTTCCACTCTGAAAGCATCGAGATAGATGAAAAATAGTATAATTATCTAGTTCAGATGACACCTCCCCATTAAGGGAGGATTTTGGTCCCCAAAATATTTACTAAATGAGGTGAGAAAGTTTTTCCTCTACCTTCTCATTAGAGTACCACTTTGGTTTTCTTGGAAGTCATCCTTTCAATCCAATTTGCCAAAGGTCATGCTACCCCTATATTATAGTTTTGGATCACTTCTGGAAAAAAAAATCCTCTGCCAACTCTGCCTGAGCATCTGGTGCTAGGTCCTCTATGGAAGGTAGGACATGATCCTCCTCTTAATCCAACATGGAGAGCTCATAGATTTTGATATTCTTCGCATTCACTACTGAGTAAATATACATATATGGGGGTATATTGAGTCTGTAGGAATTATCTCCCACTTTCTCCAATACCTCAAAAGGACCATACCGCAGATCCTTGATCTTCTTACCAGGACCTTGTAGTCTTTCCTTATTTAGTTGTAACCATACTTTGTCTCCCACTCTAAATGTTTTCTCTATTCTGTTCTGGTCATGTCTAGCCTTGTAATTGTTTTGTGACTTCTTCAACATATCCTATACCTGAAAATGGATCTTCCTGATCTTCTCAACAATTTTGTCTACCTTTAATGCATCTCTTGTGAGGTCCTCCCTCAATCCTTGTTGTCCATGTAAAAAATATAAGGGTGAATATGTAAAATATCCAAAGAAAGTTTCAAAATGTGACTTACTAGTAGAAGTGTGGATTGTTATGTTATAAGAGTGTTGTATATAGATTAGATTTTTCATCCCAGGTCTTCAGGTGCTTCTGATTGTAACCGCTCAAAGTTGCACCAAATTCATGTTGACTACTTTTGTCTTCCCATCTATCTGTGGATGAAATGTTGTATACCTCTTGAGCTTAGTTTCCATATTCTCCCACAATGTAGTCCAAAATGCATTGAGAAATCTGGTATCCCTATCTAAGATGATGTTCCTTGGTATCCCAAAGTGCTCCCAGACCTTTTCAAATAAATTTGTCTCTTCTTGTTTTTACAAAGAACGAGAATGCACATTTTTCTAAACATGTCAAGTACCACAAATAAATAGTCATGTACCTTCCTAGTTTTTGGTAAACCTCCCACAAAATCCATATAAATACTTTCCCAAGGTCGAGTGGGTACAAGTAAAAGATGATATGGACCTTGCTTCCTATTGTTGGGCTTGCTAGTACAACAAAGCATACATCCTATAATATATAGTGCTACATATTCTTAAATTTTGGGCCAATACACATACCTTTGTAATTTGGAAAATGTATTCCCAACACCAAAATGTCTTGAAACCTTGGAGGTGTGCTCCTCTCTGATAAGATGCAATTGTTCACCTTTAGGAACATAGAACTTGTTGATCTTGTAGAGTATACCATTCTGTAAATTATATTCATCCTTTTTGTCACCTTACTCTATATCAATTTATCCCTGTAGCTACTAAAACACCTTAATGAACTCCTCATCTTTTGTGTATGCCTCTCTATATGTATCATGGGTAAAAGGCTCCATGTGCATCAAAGTTCCCAAAGTTTTAATATTAGATGTGGGTGGCCTTGAAAGCATGTAAGCCAGCTTGTTTGTTCTACCCTTCTTATACTTTTTGACCAAATGAAACGGTTGTAAGAACCCCATTCATGTAACATACCCAACCCCCTTAAACTCACTTAGGCTAGTGGGGAATTCATTTTTCTTCCTTTTTCCACTAAAATCATACTCGGGTTTCTATAAGAATCCCCATGTCTGAGTCCTAATTACAAAAGATCCCCTTCTCAAAATTTGCCAAGGCCTCTGGGGGTATATACATCCTTAATCGAATGGCTATGATCACCCCTCAACATCAGGTTGACAATATAAGGCACCTCAAAATCTCTCTCATTGGATTCAATTGTATTCCAATTCAAAATCCACTCCAACAATCCTTCTCCAACAATTCTTGTTGGTAAATCATATGGTCCTTAGAGATGAAGATTGACAGTTGCGATTTCTTTGAATCCTCCAGGGGTTTCTTCTAAGTCTTTCCTGAGACTCTACCAAACCTCAAGAGTTTTTAAGTTCACTCTTAACCTTTCTAAGGAATTTCTTTTGAATATTGGATAATGATTTACAGATACTGCAATATTTCCAATTAAAAACAGAAGGTTAACACATGGTTTTGATTCCTTAACCCTTACCAGGAATTGCCAAGTACGAAGGCATTCCTGTAATCTCACAATATTAATATTGTGTCCATATCTTGCAAACTTTCCTCTCAAGAATGCAAGATTCTTGTGGACATACATTTTACATACACCACTTACTCATGTTCAAAAGTTATTAGATTAATAGTAAATCAAACAAGCATATTCCACTTTACTCTAGAGTTCAATATTTCCATACATATCTTTCATATCCAATAGTCAATAATATCATTATATTTACAACACTAAAAATATATTAAAAAGGTAAAATAAACACTTATATGTTCAGAAGTTGTAACAACTAGCCAACTGACTGAAAGAGGATATCTTTCCTCCCAACCTTAGGCCATACTGCAGAGTTCCTTCCTATAGTATGCCACCCCCATGCCAAGACATGATACAACAAGGATAATGATTCAACTAGTTTTTCATTCTCAAGATGATTCAGGGATGTTACTCTCCTTCCCCCACTGATAATAGCAGAATTCCCCCCCTCCCCACTGATATTAGGGCCTCTACAGGTTTATCAAGTAGTTTATCAACTAGATTTCCTTTACACAAGGGATTCCCTTCTCTGCTAAACAAAACCTCAGAAACCTCCCCTTACCAGTGCAAGTTTCTATCTAATAAGTACCAAGTTGTGTCCCTCTATTTCTCGAGTTTAGATCTAGGTGTTCTCTATTTCAAGGTGATCATCAATAACTTGAATGAGATTTCCTATTTTCTTAAAGGAAATCTTGCCAATTTATTATCTTCTTTAGTTCTGAGCTGAGAATGCCTCTATTATTTGTGTGCTCTATGCTTTGAACACCATTCTTGGTGATCCTATCACTCTCTCCTTATTTCTCTATATTAACACCTCTATTATTTGCATGCTCTATTCTTTGAACACCATTCTTGGTGATCCTATCACTCTCTCCTTATTTATATGGATTCTGTTTCTTTTTTGTGCAAGTGTGCACACTCTCCCTTTTCTGTCTCTACGTCTTCTTCCTTTTTTGGTCATCCCATGGTGGTTTTTCACTTCTAGTCTTTCATCCTCCACCCCTCCGGATTCCCATGTCTTTTCTATATACGCAACCTGCAGTCTGGTCCAAATTACTGAGGGGGGAATTCATGCATGTCCTCTTCATCAAGTCACTCCATTAACACTTTTCCTTCTTCAAGAGATCATAATCATCAAGAATTATTAGCTACTTCAACCACCATTCTTACTTCCATTACTAGTCACGTGGCTCCATACAGACCTAGTACATTGGTAGGTGTGTGCTTATGCCTTGTAAGAATAATCTGGCTTGATAAGAAAACTTTCTATTGTTTTCAAAAAAACATCTCAGATCCACCTTTCCAACTTACTTCATCAAATATAGCTTCATCAATTCCCACTTGTGTATCATGGATTGTACTTTGAAGGATTTTCCCTCTTTGTCAGTTGTCTAGTGTCTTTCATTAATAAAAACATGATTACAAAATTCATAAACATGATCATATGAATTATTAAGAATAATTACAGTTATGGGGGGGAACAAGGTGTTACATTCCCCTCCCCCTTAAAGAAACACCATCCTCATTGTCTTAAAACACCATGTTTATACAACTATATAGAAAACCAAAATGGATATTCCAATCTCATGGCATCATCCAGTTCCCATGTAGCCTCATCTGCTGCAAAGTGCTTCCATTGCACCTTGACATGCATGATGGCTCGATTCTGGAGCATTGTTTCTCTCCTATCTAGGATGAATTGAGGTTCGGGATGGAATTCTCCCTCTAGTTCCATCTGTATCACAATCCAATCAATTACATGATTAGAGTCATAAACATATTTATTTAACAAAGACACATGGAAATATTATGAGCTATAACAATAGGTGGTAATGCAAATTGGTACACTACTAGTCCCGCTCTCTCTAGAACTTCAAATGGTCCACAATAGTAGGGTGCCAACTTAGCACACATTCCCATTCTCAAGAAATTCTCTTGGGTTCCACTCAAAGATACACATGATCTCCCACTTTGAACTCTCTATTAGTTCTCTTGTTGTCTGCATAACTCTTTTGTCTATCTTGAGATACCTTCATATGTTTCCTTATCTTAACCATTGCATGTTCCATTTACTTTAGAAAATTCATTCCAAGGGTATTCTTGTCCACTGGATTGTCCAAAATGACTATAAATCTTCACTTTCTTCCATGCAAAACCTCAAATGGGCTCATTTTCAATGATTCTTGGTAACCATTGTTGTAGGAAAACTATTCCAAAGGTAGATATTCTTCCCATAGTTTGGGCTGATGCATAACATCCATCCTCAACATGTACTCGAGCACTTTGTTCACTCTTTTGGTTTGACCATCTGTTTGAGGATGGTAGGTCATGCTAAACACAAATTTCATTCCCAAGCATGCAAACAAACTTTTCCATAAATTTGAAGTGAACTAGCATCTCTGTCTAAGATTATGGTCTTAGGCAGACCATACAATCTGAAAATTTCCTTCACAAAAATGTTAGCAACATCTATGGCTTTGAAAGTATATTTAATGGGAATGAAGTGAGCTTCCTTGCTCAACTTCTCTACTACAACCATGATTACATCATGTTGTTTGATTATTTTTGGTTAATCGGTAATAAAGTCTATGGAAATTGTTTCCCATTTTTATTCCGGAATAGGCAAAGGCTACAATAGCCTAGCATGATGTGTGTGCTCTAGTTTCACATGTTGACACTCCAAACACTTAGAGTTTCATTGAGAAATGTCCTGCTTCATTCCATGCCAATAGTAGATTTGTCTTACTGCTATCACCATTTTCAAGTAACCGGGATGACCTACATATAGTCTCTTTTGGAGCTCCTCCATAACCAAGTGCCTTAAATCTGTTGAAATAGGAACATATATCCTATTGTTATAGAACAACAAGATATCATCCCAAAGATGATATTCTTTATACTTCCTTTCACTAGGTTTTTGTTGTAACCCTTTTCTTACTTGACTGAAGAATTCATCTTCCTGCAAGAGGGTTTTAATCCTCTGCTTGACATCATATTCTCCCGCACTTTTTGTTGCTAATTGTACTACTTGTACACTACGACTGAGTGCATATGCCACTCTATTCTCCTTTTCTTTTATTTGTTTGATCTCAAAAGAGAATTCGTTGATCAATGACATCCATCTAGTTTGTCTGGCATTCAAACTCGACTGCTCAAATCAATACTTCAGACTGCAATGGTCTATCATTAGGAAAAACCTTCTTTCAAGTAAGTAATGTCTCCACATCTTCAATGCATGCACAATTGTTGCAAGTTGTATATCATGGGTAAAATAATTTTGCTTATGCTCATTGAAATTTTTTGATTCATAGAAAATAAATTGTCCTTCTTGAATAATAACTCCAGCAAGTCCTTCTTTGCAATAATCAGTGAAAACCAGTAAATATCTCTCAGGTTCTACAATATTCAAAACATGGGCATTAGTTAAGAGATGCTTCAGCTGCTGAAAATTGGCTTCACATTTTGGTGACCACACAAATTTCATCCCCTTGATTTTTAATGAAGTAATGAGGTTAACAATCTTGTAAAATACCTTTATGTACATCCTGTATTACCCAACCAATCACATAAAATATATTACTTCAATTACATTCCTAGGGGTAGGCCAATCCATGATTGCCTTGATATTTTTGGGATCTATTGCCACTCCTTCTACTGAGATTATGTGGCCTAAATATTGGATTTCCTTTTGAAATAAGTCACACTTTATAAACTTAGAATACATCTGGTTCTCTCTCAACACCTTTAGAATTATTCTAAGGTGATATTCATGCTCTTCTCTAGTCTTGGAATACAACAAAATTTCATCCACAAACACTAAGACAAAAGTCTTGTCTAGGTACTTGCTAAGAACACTATTCATTAAACATATGAATGTGGTCGGTGCATTTGTAAGCCCAAATGTAACCACTACAAACTGATAGTGTCCATACCTCATTCTAAAGGTCATCTTGTGGATGTCCTCATCCTTAATTCTGACTTGATGATATCTAGACCTCAAATCAATCTTTCAGAAGATTGCAGCTCCTATAAGATGGTTAAATAGACCATATTCCTTAAGAAAAGGATACTTGTTCTTGATGCTCATCTTATTCAATGGACTATAATCAATACACAATCTCAATATACCATCCTTCTTCTTCACAAATAGAGCTATTTCTCCCCATGGGGACACACTCGACCCAATGTCACCTTTATCCAACATTTCTTTCAGTTGTACCTTCAACTGCACCAACTCTTGTCTGCTCATCCTGTAGGGCACTTTGGATTTTGGTAATACTCTAGGCACTAGATCTATGGAAAAATCGAGATCTCTCCTTGGAGGTAATCCAAGAACCTCCTCTGGAAACACATCCTTAAAATCCCACAATATAGAGTGATATTCATGCTTTATCTATATTGAGTTAAGAAATTGTATAAGATACAAGGGACACCCTTTTTGACTGACCGTCTTAAGTTTCAATGTTGATATTTGTCTCACTGAAACTAGCTTTTGAATGCCTTGCAAAACTCTTATATTTCCTTCTTCATATTCACATTCCAAAATCTTTTCATAATAATTCATTTTTTCCTTATGGGAATATAGCCATTCCATACCCAAAAACACATCATATGATTCTAGGGGAATAATATTCCAGGTTGCTTGAGTCTGCAGTCCATTCATTTCAATTGGAAAAGATTCTATGACCTTAACCATTTTCCTCTTATTTCCAGTGGCCAACTGAACCAACCAATCTCTTACATGTTTCTTTCTTTGTAATAAAAATGCCTCAATAGATCAAGGTGACACATAATTAAGGTTAGATCCAGGGTAAATTAAAATAGAAATAGGTTGATTGGAAATAATATCTTCCAACTCCACCACAAAATCTTGGTGATCTTCTTGTTGATTTTCCACAGCTGCATATATCTTTGGTACACTTTTATCCACATCATTGACCATAATTGCTTCTTGTGCATGATACACCTTCTTGCTATCATGTTTTCTGTGAGGACAATCCCTCAATAGGTGTGGTTCTCCACAACCCCAACATTGTAGAGGTCCATTTTTTGGTTACTCTACTCTTTGTCTTTCTTACTCTATTGTCTTATTTCCACTCTAATATGGAAAATTCTATCGATGCACACTTCTTCTTGGTTGAGAAAACTATGCACCTTTCTTTGGATTCTTGTATGAAAAGGACTTGAATCCCTTTTTCTAGAATATTCTCTTGTATTTTCTCTTCCAATCCTTAGGAGGCTCTTGCTTAAGTTTAGATTGGTCACAAAACACCTGGCCTTCCTTATAGTGTCCTCCAATGTCTTTGTCTGACAAAACTCAATATTGTCTTGGTAGGACTGTGGAAATCCATTGAGAAAACATTGCACTCTTTCTTTCTCATCCTTGAGGTAAGGGACATACCTCAACAACTCCATAAAACTCTTGGAATATGCATCAATAGTAAGTTTCCCCAACTTATGCTCATGTAATTCCCTAATTTTTTCATCATAATACTTTTATGATACATATTCCTTTTGGAAGTACTTTTCAAACTGCTTCCAAGTTAGTTTTCTTTCCTTCAAGACTTTGATTTCCTTGAGATATTCCCTCCAAATGGAAACTCCTCCATTCAAGTTTAAAATATAAATCCTTGCCTTGGTATTATTGAAGTAATTATGCACCCAAAAGTACTTCTCCAAACCAAACAACCATTACTTGATGATATAGGTGGATATCGGTGGCCACCCACCTTTTCCAACTCAGTCAAAACAATTTTCTAGCAATTTTAGCAATTTACTGTTTTTAGCAGTTTTTAACTTTCGGGGTCATTTTGAGGGCCTAAATGAAGGTTTTTCGGGATCGATATTATCAATGATAGCCAAAGTCTCTGATTGATCCCCCAAAATGAATCTCCTCTACGATACCTTTCCAATGGGATATCATGCGCCTAAAACAGAGATCATATGCAAAAGTTACGACCCCGAGAAGTTGATGTACTAACTTCCCCAATTGACACCCACATGACTTTTGGCGCTTCATCTCCTAGGGTTAGGTTTTTGGATGTCTAGGGTTTTGGGCATTCCTATTTATTGTAAAAATGCCTTCAGATCCTCATTGTAATCATCTTCTTGTGAATGAGCATAGTCGTCACATCTCTTCACAGAGATAAGCCACCACCATTCCAACAAGCTTGTTTTCCACTACATTTTATAGTTTCAACTTGTTTCCTTATTGAATAGAAAACCAATTTTATTGTATCTCTGCTATTCTTTGTTAAGCATATTTTAATAATCTGTATTCATTTCATTTTTCTCATAAAATTTGGATCAGTGGTATCAGAGTGGTTTTCTCCTTATCATCTTAATGCATGTCTCCAACAAGGTCAGGGTACAAAGAATTGGGTCTCGAGCTTGTTTCTCTTGAGGAAAAAATATCTCGCACTCCCAAGAGACATCTCATGGTAGGAAAAAATAAATATGACAGGATAGGAGATCCTTTCAAAATTTTGTTTGAGGAAGCCCTCATGCAATAGAGGAACGAGATGATGGATAGTTTCACGCAAATCCTTCGGCGACTACAAATAGGCAACGCATCTTCCTCGAGCGGATGCGTCGCCCCCTTCAAGGTACAAATAAACTTAGATATTCCTATATTTGAAGGTCATATAGATGCAAATGTTGTATACAAGTGGTTGAATCTACTAGAAAGGTATATTTCTATCCATAACTTTTCGAATAGAGAAAAGATTACTTTTCCACTCCTCAAAGTCATTCCCTGTGTTAAAGATTGGTGGAAAACATTCTGTGAGAAAAAGGAAACAAAGGAAACCTCAATATTTACAATCCCAACCACCTAGGAATCCTTCAGGGATGCTATTAAGGAACAATACTACCCTGTTGGAAGTTATGATGACTTGTATACCAAATGGACCACACTGCAACAAGAAAGAGACCAAGCAGTGCCAGAATTCACAAATATCTTCCATACCTTGCGCACCAAGATAGGTATCAAATATTCATAGTTACATATGGTACTCAAGTATCGTGGTGCTCTACATAGATACATCTAGACTGAAATGGAATTTCTGTACATCTCGTCCTTGGGCACAACCTACCAACATGCTGTCAAAATCGAGAAGAAGCTCAAACAAAAGACACGACAATTTGGTCCTGGGAACCCCTCACAACAAAAGTGAGGAAGGGGTGGCCCTAACCAATAGAACAAAGGACAAAGAAAATATGGACAATATCAGGACAACTAGTCCAAGCCACAAGCAAAAAAGGACACTAGAAAGACAAAGAAAGATACCAAGAAGTGGTGCAACTTCCATAAGACCCCTTGGCATAACACTGTTGACTGCCACTGAAAGAAGTCACTGGTGGCCGAAGTGAAAGACTATGAATCATATGCAAGTTCTGACTATGATTCAGAACTAGAAAAGGGAAGACAGATCATTAATGTAGAACCAAGTGCCACCGTTGCTACCACCAAGCTCCAGCTTGGTGAACCAGACGAGCCAGAAGAAGGTGAGTGCCTCTTCCATTCACATATGTGGGTAAAAGGCACCCCGCTTCACTTTATATTTGATAGCAGTATCAAAAATAAACTCATCTCAGTGGAGGTCATCAATCCCCTAGCCTTGATGACAACGCCACACCCACAACCCTACACCATTGGATGGCTCCGCCAAGGAATCGATCTTCACGTCATCCAACAGTGTCGACTATCATATGACATCAAACCCTTCAAAGATGAGGTATTGTGTGATGTTTCTCCTCTCTAAGTTTGTAATGTTCTTTTGGGCCAACCTTATTTATGGAAACGTCATGTTTTATGTGAGTCTAGGCCTCGTAGTGTTATTATTACTTTGAAAAGGAAATTGTACAGGATACCCAAGGCAATCCCTCCTAGTGTTATTTCCTTGATCTCTGCCAAGCAATGAAGGAAGGTCATCTCTCAGATCGAGAAATGTGTCTTCTTCACGATTCACTCTCAGAGTGAGTGAAAGATCACAGCCACATCCAGGGCCTCTGCGACCAATCTCTCCACACAACAAAAGAAAGTGGATAAGTTCATGGAAGAATACTCATATATATTCTCCTCCCCTAACAGGGTACCTCTGCAGTGCCAGGTCAAGCATCCCATCGATCTAACCACAGGTGCACCGCTACCCAATGGGCCAGTCTACCACCGCTCTTTATTAGAAAATGGGGAGATCAAAAGGTAGATCCAAGAACTGCTCCACAAGGGGCACATACATATCATCTCATCACCTTATGGGAGCCTAATCATGCTAGTGCAGAAGAAATACGGGACATGGTGACTCTGCATTGATTATTGGGCCCTGAATAAAATCACACTCCAAAACTGGCACCCGATTCCCCGAATCGACGACCTCCTTGATTAGCTCACGGGAGGAAAATACTTCAATAAGATTGATTTGGAGTATGGCTACCACCAGTTCCCAATAGAAAAAACAGATGTATGGAAGACCACCTTCAAGTCAAAAGAAGGTCTTTTTGAATGGCTAGTCATGCCCTTTGGTTCGACAAATGCTCCAACAAAGTTTATGAGGATGATGGAAGATATCCTATGACCTTTCACCAATACTTTTGTTGTGGTGTGTTTGGATGACATCCTCATATACAACAAGACTTGGAAAGAACACTTGCAGCATATTCAACAGGTTCTCCACACCCTGCAACAACACAAACTATATGGAAACTTGGAAAAATTATCCTTCGGCATGGACATGGTCTACTACTAAGGATACATAATTTTTAGCATGGTGTGCATGTGGATCCAACCAAGATCTAGGTCATCCATTATTCGCCAACCCCAACCACACTCATTGGAATTCAGAGCTTCTTGGGCCTTGCCAATTTCTATCCCAGGTTCGTTTTGGGATTCTCTCATATTGCATGGGCCCTTAGCCATGTAACAAAGGTGTTGGTAAGGAAAACTTTGTGTGGGGCCTGTCCCAACAACAAGCCTTTGTTGACTTGAAGAGGCGTTTTTTCTCATCCCTAGTACTTTCATTACCGAACCTACAACCTCCCTTTGATATTGAGATAGATGCTTCAAACTATGTTGTGGGTGTCATTCTCACTTAACACAACCACCCCTTGGCATATCATAGTGATACACTATCAGATGTTGTTTGTAAGTACCCTAATTACGAAAAAAAAATGTACTCCATTGTGCAAGCCTATTTCTATTGGAGACATTACATTCTTGGGAAAAAGACATTCATCCACATTGATCACAAGCCACTACAGTTCATCCAGAACCACGAAAAATTGAAGAATGCCCGCCATCAAAAGTGGTCCACATACTTACAGCAGTTCCACCTCAACATCAAGTATAAAATAGGAAGTACCAACCTAGTTGTTGATTGCCTCAACCAACCTCTAGTCATGGCACTCAGCATAGTGCTAGAATCTTGTGGCCACGAGACCTCTAGATGGCCCCTCCTATATGAGATAGACCCTAAGTTCTCCACCACCTACCAAATGTTAGGTGCCAACTCAGTGGTCACTAATTTCCATCTTCAAGATGGGTTGTTGTGTCATCTGGTCCATATCTACGTTCCATAAAGCAAGTGCACGAAGCTTATTTGGGAATCTCACTACAGTCAGGTGGCAAGACACTTTGGCATCAAAAAGACAGTAACAATGTTGCATAAACATTTCTACTAGTCGAAACTTCGATAGGATTTCGGCAAGTATATCAGGTCTTGCACCACCTGTGTTATTTCCAAAATGAACACTAAGAAAAAGGGACTATACACCCCTCTTCCTAATCTGAACTGGCCATGGGAATCCATCTCAATGGACTACATGTTAGGCCTCTCATACACCAAGAGGGGAAATGAATGTGTTTTTGTGGTTGTTGATCACTTTTCCAAGATGGCAATTCTAGTCGCCTACAAGAAGAACATCACAACAGAAGCCACTACCAAGCTCTTCTTTGAACGAGTATGGGTATATTTTTGGATCCCACAAACCATTATCTTAGACCATTATAGTTGGTTCCTCAACACATTCTGGTTGAGCCTATGGTCACTGCTGGATACTAAACTCACCAAATCCACTGCCTTCCACCCCCATGCAGATGGCCAAACTGAGGTCATCAATCAGATGATCGTACATTTCCTGCACATGTACAATTCAAAACACCCCCGCACATTGGATGAGAGTCTTCCCTACATACATCATAGCTACAATCGAAACCTGCATAGCTCAATTGGCCACAACACCTTTCAGGTGGGGTTGGGATTCCAACCATTGGGCCCCATAGATGTTGCACTACCCCTAGTGACCACCTCATCTGACTCATCCCCTACTCCACCCGAAGCAGACAAGGCCACCCGATTCATTGAGTATATCCATCACATACAACAATAGGTTTAGGATATTCTACATAAGTCTAATGCAAAGTACAAGCAGCACCATGATCAACATCGCGTGCCACATAAGTTTAAGGTGGGAGACAAAGTTTGGTTGCACTTGCAAAAAGAATGCCTTACAGGGCCCCATCAGAAACTTTTCCCACTCCATTATGGGAAATATTCGATCACCAAGGCTATGGGTGACAACTCTTTTGATCTCAACATTCCCCCTTTCCTTGGCCTGCACCCAGTCTTCAATGTGGCTCTCCTTTGACCATATTTCCCACCATTATTGGACACCTCAGAGATAGAAAAGGAGTTGAAAGAAACATAGCTCAACCCTGATTTCATGAAAAATAAATCCAATGATCATATTGTGGACACACAGATCAAGGGAAATCGACAACAAAGGATCCATCTTTATCATGTCGTCAAAGCAGGGAACCTCCTACACCAAGGCAAGTGGCTCACGTGGGGCCAAATTCAGTAGAAATTTCCTCATCTGATGGGGGAACTCTATGCAATGGAGACCATTGATTCCTAATGAGGGAGGATTTATCCAGGTGGATATCGGTGGCCACCTGCCTTTTCCAACTCAGTCAAAACATATTTTTGGCAATTTACTATTTTTAGCAGTTTTTAACTTCCGGGGCCATTTTGAGGGCCTAAATGAAGGTTTTTTAGGATGGATATTCTCAATGATATCCAAAGAATTTGATTGAGCCCCCAAAATGAATATCCTTGACAATACCTTTCCAACGGGTATCATGTGCCTAAAACAGAGATCGTATGTAAATGTTATGACCTCGGGAAGTTGATGTACTAACTTACCCAAACAAGGCCCACATGACTTTTGGAGCTTCATATTCTGGGGTTAGTTTTTTGGATGTCTAGGGTTTTTGGCATTC
>ML790951.1:347729-365516 GCA_009831015.1 Picea engelmannii
TGAATTTTGGATAAGGGGGAGAATGAGTTTCACTTGTTTCTCTTTTTGAGAACTCCTACAAAGAGTGTAGTGGAGGCCTCGCAAGGAGTGCGTCGACCAGGCTCCGAGTGTCATCTCAGAACTTTCAGAGGAGATTCAAATTGGGTTTTCACAAGCTGAAGTGAAAGGTTAGCTTAGAGTCGTGCAAGGTGTGCACTGGATGTGTGAAGTATTGGATTTTACCAATCCAAGAGAGAAATTGAGAGACTATTGTTGCAAGGAGTGCACAGAGTCGAAGACCCAAAATAACCAGAGGTTATTTGAAAGTTTCCGCAAGGAGTGCGTGTAGGGACCCTTTTGGAGGCCATGAGTTTGCAAGTGAAAGATCAGTAGGGTTAGAACTTTTGAAGTGGTCAAAGGGAGACAGAGTTCGAAATCGTCTTGCAGAAACCAAGTTCAGGAGGGAAGACACCAAATCGATTGGATAGAAGTCTTGAGAAGTTGAATCAGATAGTGGAATCGCTTCAAGAAGAAGTGTCGAAGTCCTGTGAGCCATTGGATTTCATGGAACAGTGAAGGGATTAATACTGAGTGTCTTTCAACACCCTTAAGCTCATGAGGGATAGTGATAATCAGATCCAGATCAACGAGAGTCGTTGATCTCATATGTGAACTCGCATATCGGGGATCGGGAAATGGAGCGACCAGTGGTTTGAACCTATCATTTTGGATACCCGGTCAATGAAATCCTGATACATCGTGAGCCATTGGATCGAGGGAGGCTCATAGTCGTTGATTTCATTGAAGGCGCGATTTTGGAGTTCGGGGTTGTGTGGAGGAAGAGGAATGACCATCCGTTGTTCTTACAAGTTGCGAAAGCCGAAAACCCAATGGAAAGGTGGCATGGACCCCACCTCGTATGCAGAGTAACCAACGGGTGACAAGTGGCATATGTTCGTTGCTTGGGTGGAGTCAACACCCATCGAAATTTCACATTTCAGGGATTCGCAAGGCAAGAGCATAAGGGCTTGGTGCTCCAACTCCTGAAGTCAAGAGTTGCAAAAGGCTCTTGCGTTGAGGTCTGGTTGTGGTCCTATCGAAGAAGGGACAGAAGAGGGGGCTTACACCTTAAGCCCATTCTCCATTTCGCATTTTGGCTATTGCTAAGAGCTGTGGCATCGCACTTGAAGTGCCCAACTCACGAGACCCAAAATCCTTTGGGGGCTTAAACAAGGAGTTCCATTAACCCTTGTCGTGGTTTAGAGAAGATCATGTGTGGATCTCAGCCTGAGGGAAGGAGGTCTGCACCACTTTAGCTCAGTGTCCTGTGCTGCTAGCATCATGTTGTTCTACGCAGTGGCTAATTCTCCAAGTACCCTAAAGTATTCATCTTATAGGGGCTCTGTTTTCTACACGATCTTCCTCTATTCATATTTCATCTGTTCCAAATCATTGTACAACTGTCTGTTTGTGAGGCTTGTTATCATTCTTTCCATAGGTCAAAAGGTATTAATGTGTTCATTTTCCTAGTGTTCTTTCTCCTAAGTGCTCTTGATTTTATCTTCCAATTCTTTTAGCTCTAGGTTCATTGTAAGCTCGGTCCAAATATGTGTTCCCTTTTCGCACATCTTTATGCATTCATGTCGTAATATTTTATTTTTTTCCACTGATGTATGCGTTTTCATTTCCCTTTGTTCCCTTTCTTCAAGTGGTGTCCCCAGGACTATGTGCATTTCCAACTTTGTGATCCTCGTGTAGAGTCATGTGATGACTTCTATGTTCTTTGACACATGTTCGACTATCATGGACTCTACTACCATTTGTACTTCTGGGACTTCTTTCTATAAGTATTGGACTGTTGATTAGATCTTCTACTCCATTTGTTCATCTTCGTCCTACTCTTTCAAGGCTTTCTCTTCCTTTTCTTCATCCTCACTATGCTCCTTGCGTGGGAGTTCCAGTTATTGTTCTATTGTGAACTTTTCTTGTAATGCGGTGGTGTATTCCTTTTGAATTTTTGTCTTCTCTGCCTCTACTTTGACCAATTCACTAGATGCAGTGTTGGTGCGGTTTCATAATTCCTATGTGTTACCTGTGTGAAATCCCTGTAGTGATTATGTGGGCATCCGCGAGATGATTAGGTCCATATAACTTATCCCTTTTACTTTCTTTTTCATTTCGAGTGTGGAGAACCTGATTACCTATACTGACATCTTGATCAATTTGAGCTATGTTGTCAGTTGTGATGATGTTGAAGTTCATGCTTCTTGAGTTGGACCTGTTGAGTGCCATGAATTTGAGCCTTGCTCTAGTGCTCGTCAAACTATCTCCAGGAGCTACTATATCATAAATAATTTCTCCTGCACCTTGTGGTGCAGTTCTTCATGTTTCTTTGTGGCTTATTCAATTATCTATTATGTGACATCCCTTACTTGGTAGCCAATTCTTTCCATATCATCATTAGTAAGGTTATATACAGGTTGTTCTTTGTGTTCCTTTTCCTTCTTGCATGCACTTGGGCCCATACCTGTGTTTTTTCTTTTCTCTCCTTCCTTAGGTGTTGGTTGTTGGGTTTGTTCTCTTGATGGTCTAGTGTCATGTGTATATTTTGTGCCATTGCCTTGATTGGTTTCTCATGCACTATTTCCTCGAGTAATTTCCTCTATTCCATTGTGTTGTGATGTCTCGTTGCAGCTAGGTTTCTCTATCTCAGTGTCCATGGTAGGGACCTTCCAATATGGTTCCCAATTCTGCATGACCAGTTGGATATATTCTTCCATTATCTTATATTTTGTTTGAAACCATTCTTCTCTTGGATCCTTCTTGGCTTTGATATACATATGGTGGAGGTCTTCTTGGAACTGCACAATTGGTTCATATGCTTCCACCAACTAAGTTGAAATGTGCGGTGTGTTTTTAATACACTATAGAACCGTGTCAACATAAAGAAAGAAATTCTATGTTGTTTTCTATTTGTCTCCTCTTGTTCGTTGAGTACCATAAGTTATAGTACTTTGTTGCTAAGCATGGATTCCCTCTCAGCCCCAAGAACTGTGCATCCTCCGACTCCTCCCATGTTGTGAATGCAATCAAAATTAATAGCCAGGGATAATGAAATTCCATGCCTTTGTCTTGTGCCTCAATATATTCAATAGGAACTGGTTAATTAGGAAGGGTACCCAGCTCATAGTGGTGCCTTCCACACACTTTTCTTCCGCAACTATCACACATGCTAGCACTTGGTCCTTTATGCACTTCTGTAATATCTTACATGCAAGTGCTTGTTTCAAAAGTCTAATGGTTGGGTCACAAATGATTGGCACGTCCAGATCACACACCCCTCTAACTATGTGAAACTTGATGCAAGAGCATCGTAAGCAACCAGCCAAGCAAGCATAAAGCAAAAGATAGCTGGAAAAAGCGCAACACACATTTTACACATTTTGAAATTTTTTTGAAAAATTAATGAAGCAGATATTAATGTGATAGTTGGGGAAAGCGTACTTACATTTATATCTTAGATATTGTAAACATATCTTGAGCGGTTTCTCTCATCTGTAGAATGTAAAGGCATTTATATGTAATTAATGAAAGTAGGTAGATTTGAATTCATAGATTAGACAGTTTAGAGAGTAGGAGGGAAGATGGATATAGACACCCTCACCCTTGTATTATTGTATCATTAGAGGAAGAACATTATCATCATTGAGATTTGTACAGAAGAACCCATGTACATGAGTATTTGAGTTAATATATGAAACTTTGACTCAGATTTCATGGTGTTATGATGTTTATTGTTTACATATGCTGAATGGTATGCTTACAGTTGTTTTATTCTCTCTATTATGCCTTTGTTGTTATTCTGTGTTGAATGTATGATTTCATGTTAAGTATATGAAGTCTGAGAGAGGACAAGAATGAGTTTCAATTGTTTCTCATCCTGAGAGTTCCTACAAGGAGTGCAGTGAAACGTCCGCAAGGTGTGCGTTGACAAAAGTCTGAGTTTTATCTCAGAAAGCTTAGGAGAGATACTATTGTTCTCATTTCCAGCAGAAGTGCAGGTGAAGCATAGAAGCAGTGCAAGGTGTGCAAAGGCTAGTTGAAGCCTTAGAATTTATCAACTAAGGTTGAAGAGCGAAGGACTGTTGTTGTCGAGAGTGCACAGAGTCAAAGAATCAAATACACAGAAGTGTTTGAAAGATTGCCACAAAGAGTGTGTGCAGGAGTCCTTTCAAGACTTGAAGTTGCAATAGAAATCTCAGGAGGATCAACGCCTTTGAAGTATTCAAAGGATGATGGGGAGATAAATCATTGCGCAGAAGTTAAGTTCCAATGGAAGAATGCTGGTTCATTTCGCAGAAGTTATCAAGGAGGAAATGAGCGGTTGAAATTCCCTGTGGAGAACTCACGAAGTTGCGAGGACCATAGGATCCAGAGGAGCTTCAAGGTGGATAAGGATTGGACGAACTCATCACTTTGATATTAGAAATCAATGTGGACCATTGATTGTGATCTATTGTGAGCCGTCAAATCATTTCGGGGATTTGGAATTCGTAAGTCCGAAGTGTAAGCCAAAATCCTTGGTCACTCTAACTCCCAGATCGCGAAAAGGATTGTTAAGTGTGGAATTTTGGGATTTCGGTAATTCGGGATTCGGAATATCAAAAATCCTGATGACAAGGAGCCAGGGGCCTTTACATTGAAAACCCTGAAGTTGTGAAACCTAGAATATACTTGAAGTGGCATTTCGACATTTCAGGGATCGGGGTTTCAGCATTCCCGTTGACAAGGATTTGGGGCACTTCACATAAGAAACCTCGAAGTTGCGAAACGCGAAGTATTGGTGAAGTGGTGTTTCGGCATTTTGATGTTTCAAGGTTCGGGAACCCGAGAAGATAGTGGTTTGGAATCAAGAGTTTCAAACTCTCGATACCTGAAAGCCTGAAATAACGTGGGACGCCGGATCTAAAGGGAGGCTATTAGCCGTTGATTCTGTAGAAGGCGACATTTCAGAATTTGGGATTTCAAAGTGGTAGGGGAACAACAATCAATGGCTTGTTCAAGTCCCGAAAGCTGGGAAGAGTGACAGGTGGTAGGAATCTATGACAGAGACAAAAGATAGCTGAGAAGATAGGTGGCGTATACTCGTTGCCAGGTAGTGTTAATTCCCATTGATCGTTTTGGGGTTTTGAAGGTTGGAGAGTCGAGAAGCCTTGCATCAGGATTCACGAAATCATGAAGTTCGAAGCTCTGAATTGGTGAAAGAGTTTTGTTCATAACTATTGGAGCGACAGCCTTTGCTGAATGTATCGGGGTTCGACATTTTGGCAGTTTTGAAGACAAGAGATCGGGGTTATTTACTCCAGAATTCCTAAAGTCGTGAAACGCAACACAACTCTGGAGGAGGACGCGGCCAAAGATTTCAACAATTTAGCATTTTGGGTTTCGGGGGTTGTAGAGACGGGAACCTCAACAACAGGAATCGTGATATCGCGAAACCCGAAATCCCGATTCGGCAAAGGATGTGATCATATTGTTGGTCAGGAGATTTGGGTTGATGCCTTGTGTTTGATCATGAGGGCATACCTATAAGGACCTGTGTAAAACACTATTGTGTGTGTGTGGGATTCCCTGTGGAGGAATCGAAGAGTCAATCAAACTCAGGGGTAGATTTAGAACGATCCTGCGTGGATCTTGGCCCGAGGGTCGGGGGTTTGCAACAATTGTGATATCAGAGCTTGACTCTGTTTGTATATTGCAGACAGAGGAAGTAGGAGGAAGAAGAGTACTCTGATACACATCATTGTGGTATCATAGCTCAGAACAAGTTCTTTTCTTTCTATAGCAGAGAGAATAGAGGAAAATTTTACATCCATGCTACTGAGAAGAAGAGACAGGCCAATGTCAATGCTTGATTCAGCAAGAGAAAGAGAAATGCATGAATTACATTCCAGGCTTGATGCCATGGAGACAGCACAGAGGCACATAGTTGACACTAGGGATATCAGCGAGGATGACAGTGAAAATGAAGCTGGAAACGAAGGAGAATAAGTTGCATTCGAAGATGCTACAAATGAATGTCTATTTAGGGTTGTTGCAAGGATAGGTGCCAGAGAAAAAATGGACATTCCAGTATATGAGGGAAACCTGGATGTTGAAGAGCTTCTAGACTGGATTAGAGCTCTAGATAAATACTTTGACTATGAGGATGTTGAGGAAGACAAGAAATTCAAACATGTTGTCACTAGACTTAAAGGGAATGTAGCACTATGGTGGGATGAACTGCAGGCTGATAGACGCTGCAAAGGAAAGCAGAAAATCAAAAGCTGGGATAGAATGGTTGCAAAGATGAAAGCCAAATTTATACCCAAGGATTATCAAATCAGTCTGTTTTGGAGGATGCAAAATTTGAGACAAAAGATGATGTCAGTGAAATAATACACTGAAGATTTATACAAGATAAACATCAGAGCAGGTCATCGGAAAAGCGATGATGAAAAAGTTGGCAGGTACACGAATGGTCTGTGGTATAACATTCAAGATGAGATGAGCATGATGACCATTCAAAATGTGGAATATGCTTATCAGATAGCTCTGAAAGCCAAAGAGAAGTTGAGTCGAAATCAAGGTCAAAGAGGCCGAGGTAGAAGTCAATCCAGAGGCAAAACAATTGCCCAAGACAGAACTCAGAAATCTAAACTCAACATGAGAGAGGAGGAAGCTCACAGAGAGGAAAGTATGCTGATAGAAATACTTTTCCTCAAGCTAGAGGAAGAGGAAGAGGAAGAGGCGGTGAAGTAAAATGCTTTGTTTGTGGAAAGATTGGGCATAAATCCTATGAGTGTCCAGATAGGAAGAAATATGGTGGTGAAACATTTTCGAAGCTCAAGGACAGAATGTTGAGGCAGAAGATGCTGAGGGTAGAAGATCTTTGATGATAAGGAAAGTTCTCTTGAAGCCAGAGAAGGAGGCAGAGAACCGAGCCCAAAGAAATAGTCTATTTCGGACTGCTTGTAAAACTAAAGACAGAGTATGCAAAGTCATAGTGGACAGAGGTAGCACAGACAATCTCGTATCTACAGAGATGGTAGAAAAACTGGAGCTGGAGACTGTTGTACATCCAAGCCCATACAGAGTTTCGTGGCTACAAAAATGACATCAGGTAAATGTCACTAAATAGTGTTTAGTTGAATTTAAAATAGGGGGATATAAAGATGAAATATTATGTGATGTCATTCCCATGGATGTTTGTCATCTATTGTTGGGTAGACCATGGAAATATGACAGGAACGCGATTCATGATGGGAGAAAGAACACATACACCCTGGATAAAAATGGGAGGATGCACATGTTGCTGCCGATTAAAAGCCAAGAGGTGAAGACAGAAATGAGAAACACTGTACTTCTCATGAGTGGGAAGGAACTTCTTAAGGAGGTTAAGAAGAAGGAAGACACACAATTTATTGTGGTCAGGAAGCCCAAAATTGTTTTGACCAGTACGAGGATAGATGATTTACCAGAACAAATCCAGGAATTGTTGGAAGAGTTTGTTGATATAGTAGTGGACGAACTACCATGTTCGTTGCCACCTATCACGAGTATAAGCCATCACATCGATATTATACCTGGAGCCAGTTTACCAAACAAATCCGCGTACAGGTTGATGCTGCAGGAAAATGAAAAAGTTAAGAGACAAGTCCAGGACTTAATGGACAAAGGATTGATTCGAGAGAGCTTAAGCCCATGTGTTGTTCCAACAGTGCTCAGCCCAAAGAAGGATGGAGGCTGGAGAATGTGTACAGACTCAAGGGAAATCAATAATATTACCATCAGATATAGATTTCCATTGCCAAGGATGGACGACTCGATGTATTGCTTGAGTGGAGCAATATTTTTTTCAAAAATTGATTTGAAAAGCGGGTATCATCAAATTCGGATGAGAGAAGGTGATAAATGGAAGACAACATTCAAGACGAATGAGGGGTTGTATGAATGGATTTTCATGCCATTTGTCTTAAAAAATTCACCCAATACTTTCATGAGATTGATGAACGAAGTCCTGAAGGATTTCATAAGGAAATCCGTCATTGTATATCTTGACGATATATTAATTTTCAGCAAAATAGAAGCAGAGCATTTAAAGCATTTAGCTGTAGTGATGAGAAGTTTACAACAAGAGAGATTGTTGATAAATATGAAGAAATCATCATTTATGAGGACATAACTCATTTATTTGGGTTTTGTTATCTCTGCAAATGAGTTGAAGATGGATCTAGAAAAGGTAGATGCAATTAAGAATTGGCCATTGCTGAAGTGTGTGTTTGAAGTTTGAAACTTCCATGGTTTGGCAAGTTTCTACAGGAAATTCATTCAAAATTTAAGTGGAATTAGCGCCCAAATGATGGATACAGTGAAGAAAAGACATAAATCTTTTCACTGGACAGAAGAAGCAGAGAAGAGCTTCAACCTGTTGAAGAAGAAGATCACAGAACAACCAGTTTTGGTTTTGCCAGATTTCAGCAAGACATTCCAGGTCAAGTGTGATGTGAGTGGATTTGCAATTGGAGCAGTCTTGAGCGAAGATGGCAAGTCGATCACATATTTCAGTGAGAAACTAAATGAAGCAAAGATCAAGTACTCAACATATGACAAAGAATTCTATGTAGTCATACAAGCACTGAAGAAATGGAGACATTTTTTGGTCCCTAAAGAGTTTGTTTTGTATAGCGATAATCATGCTTTACAATTCGTGACTCAACAGGAGAAGTTGAACCAAAAACATGTTAAATGGGTTGAATTCATGAAGAATTTTACTTTTTTGATTAAGCATATTTCTGGAACTGCTAACAAATTTGTTGATGCTTTGAGCAGGAAATGTTTTCTTATGCAAGAATTCAGAGTCAAGACTTTGGGTTTTGATAACCTCAAAGAATGTACAAGGGTGACCCAGATTTTAAGGAAGCGTATGAAGCGTCTAAGAATCCAGTTCTCAGAGACAAAATCCAGTGGACCGAATACATGATCCAGGATGGATTATTATTCAGGGGCAATCAGCTATGTATTCCAAAATGCTCCATGAGAGAGAACCTGCTGAAGGAAAAACACAGTGGAGGATTGGCCAGACACTTCGGTCATGATAAGACGTTCTCAAAGTTGAATGGCTCATATTTTTGGTCAGGGATGAGGACAGATGTTAAGAAATTTATGGATAGATGCATGATTTGTGAGCACACAAAAGGGAAAAGGTAGAACACAGGGTTATATCAACCATTACCCATACCTGAAAGGATGTGGGACATAGTGAGCATGGATTTCATATTGGGACTTCCAAGGAAACATAGAGGATATGATTCAATCTTTATGGTAGTCAACAGATTTTCAAAGATGGCACATTTCATACCATGCCAGAAAACCAACAACGCAACTCATATTGCGAACCTGTTTTTCAAGGAATTCATCAGACTTCACGGCTTACCAAGTAGTATTGTTTCTGATCAAAATACCAAGTTCGTCAGACATTTATGGAGGAAATTATGGAAAAAGTTGGGGACAAATTTGTCTTTTAGCTTAGTGTATCATCCTCAAACAGATGGGCAGACAGAAGTTGTGAACAAAAGCTTGAGAGATTTGTTGAGGAGCTTAGTGATTGAACACCACAGTCAGTGGGATCACATTCTACCACAGATGGAATTTGCTTATAATGATTCTTTTAACAGAAGCATAGGGCAGAGTCCATTCCATATTGTATATGGAATGCAGCAAAGGGGAGTTTCTGAATTGAAAGATGTGGAACAAATTGAATTTAGAAGTGCTAGTGCAGAGGACTTTGCAGAAGGAATGAAGGAGCTTCACAACTAAGTCAAGGAGTGATTGTAGATTTCAAGTCAAGAATACAAGCAGAGAGCAGATCAACACAAGCAAGAACTTCAATTTGAAGTTGGTTATTTGATTCTTGCGCATCTGAGGAAGGAAAGGTTCCCAAGGGGAACATATAACAAACTGAAGATGAAAATGATTGGACTATGCAAGGTCATAAAGAAATTTGGGGCAAACACATATGAGATTGAATTACCCGATGGGATCGAAATCTTACCGATATTCAATGTTGCGGATTTGTACCCTTACAGAACTGAAGGAGCAGAGAAGGAATAGAAAGAGATTCAATGGACAAAAAAAATGCCTGTAGCGGAAAAGCCACAGATGGAAAGCATAATTGACAAGAGGATTAGCAAAAATCCCAAGAGAAAAGAGTATTTTGAATACTTGGTTAAATGGAAGGGACATCTAGTTGAAGATGCTAGTTGGGAAGATGAAGAAGAAATTCATAAGCATGGACAGACCATGCAAGAGCTCATGAACATAAGTTCATGAAAATTTTCAAGTGAGAGAGTATGATGCAGGAGCATCGTAAGCATCCAGCCAAGAAAGCATAAGGAGAAAGATAGTTGGAAAAAGAGCAGCACACATTTTACACATTTTGAAATGTTTTTGAAAAATTAATGAAGCGGATATTAATGTGATAGCTGGGGAAAGCATACTTACATTTATATATTAGATATTGTAAATAGATCTTGAGTGGTTTCTCTCATCTGTAGAATGTAAAGGCATTTATATGTAATTAATGAAAGTAGGTAGATTTGAATTCATAGATTAGACAGTTTAGAGAGTAGGAGGGAAAATGGATATAGACACCCTCACCCTTGTATTATTGTATCATTAGAGGAAGAACATTATCATCATTGAGAGTTGTAGCAGAGAGTTGTAGAGAAGAACCCATGTACAGGAGTATTTGAGTTAATATATGAAACTTTGACTCAGATTTCATGGTGTTATGATGTTTGTTGTTTACATATGTTGAATGGTATGCTTACAGTTGTTTTATTCTCTATGTTATTCCTTTGTTGTTATTTTGTGTTGGATGTATGATTTCATGTTAAGTATATGAAGTCTGCGAGAGGACAAGAATGAGTTTCAATTGTTTCTCATCCCGAGAGTTCCTGCAAGGAGTACAGTGAAATGTCCGCAAGGTGTGTGTTGACAAAAGTCTGAGTTTTATCTCAGAAATATCAAGAGAGATATTATTGTTCTCATTTCCAGTAGAAGTGCAGGTGAAGCACAAAAGTCGTGCAAGGTTTGCGCAGGCTATTTGAAGCCTTAGAATTTATCAACTAAGGTTGAAGAGTGAAGGACTGTTGTTGTCGAGAGTGCACAGAGTTGAAGAATCAAATACACAGAAGTATTTGAAATATTTCCGCAAAGAGTGCGTGAAGGAGTCCTTTCAAGACTTGAAGTTGTAATAGAAATCTCAGGAGGATCAGCACCTTTGAAGTATTCAAAGGAAGACAGGGAGATGAATCATTGTGCAGAAGTTAAGTTCTAGTGGAAGAATGCTGGTTCATTTCGCAGAAGTTATCAAGGAGGAAACGAGCGGTTGAAATTCTCCATGGAGAACTCACAAAGTTGCAAGGATCATAGGATCTAGAGGAGCTGCAAGGTGGATAAGGATTGGAAAAACCCATCACTTTGGTATCAGAATTCAATGTGGCCCATTGATCATGATCTGTTGTGAGCCGTCAGATCATTTCGGGGATTCAAAATTTGTAAGTCCGGAGTGTAAGCCAAAATCCTTGGTCACTCTAACTCCCAGATCATGAAAAGGATTGTTAAGTGTGTAATTTGTGGATTTCATTAATTCAGGATTCAGAATGCCGGAAATCCCGATGACAAGGAGCCAGGGGCCTTTGCATTGAAAACCCTAAAGTTGCGAAACCGAGAATATATTTGAAGTGGTATTTCGGCATTTCAAGGATCAGGGTTTCAACATTCCCGTTGACAAGGATTCAGGGCACTTCACATAAGAAACCCCGAAGTCATGAAACGTGAAGTATTGGTGAAGTGGCGTTTCGACATTTTGGTGTTTAGGGGTTCGGGAACCTGAGAAGACACTGGTTTGGAATTGAGATTTTCAAACTCCCGGTACCCGGAAGCCTGAAATAAAGTGAGCCGTTGGATCTAAAGGGAGGATATTATCCATTGATTCCATAGAAGGTGCCATTTCGGAATTCAGGATTTCGAAGTGGTAGGGGAATGGAAATCGAAGGCTTGTTCAAGTCCTGAAAGTCGGGAAGAGTGATAGGTGGCAAGAATCTACAATAGAGACAAAAGACAGCTGAGAAGATAGGTGGTGCATACTCATTGTCAGGTAGTGTTAATTTCCATTTATCATTTCAGGGTTTCGAAGGTTGGAGAGTCAATAAGCCTTGCATCAGGATTCGCGAAATTGCGAAGTCCGAAACTCCGAATCGACGAAAGAGTTCCATTCATAAATATTGGAGAGCCAGCCTTTGCTGAACGTATCAGGGTTCGACATTTCAGCAGTTTCTAAGACAAGAGATCGAGGTTCTTTACTCTAGATTTCCCAAATTCGCGAAGCACGACACAACCGTGGAGGAGGACGTGGCCAAAGATTTTGGCAATTCATCATTTTGGGTTTCGGGGGTTGTAGAGACAGGAACCTCGACAACAAGAATCGTGATATCGTGAAACCTAAAATCCTAATTTTACAAAGGGCGCGGTCATATTATTGGTCAGGAGATTTGGGTTGATGCCTTTTGTTTGATCACGAGGGCATACCTATAAGGACCTGTGGAAAACATTGTTTTGTGTGTGTTGGATTCCCTGTGGAGGAATCGAAAGGTCAATCAAACTCAGGGGTAGATTTAGAACGATCCTATGTGGATCTTGGCCCGAGGGTCGGGGGTCTGCAACGAAACTTCTTTCTCATTTCCTCAGATAAGGCTCTTTCAGTCCTTTTATCTATGAACAATAGGGTGGGATCTTTCCCCTGCATTGGTAACCCTATGATTCTTAATATTAATTATGTGTCGATGGAGATTGGATTATCCAGCCACATGTACCCTCCATGTACACAAGAGAGAAGAAACTTGACGCATGCATTTATTTCATTTCTACATTTGAAGTGTGGGATGTCGAACAGGTTGAGTAGGCCTACTCACTCCAATCCTCTGGCCCTGACCATTGGCACTAGTATGCTTTGGTTTGTGGTTGGGTCGACTTTCAGCTCTAGCTACTGGTGGGGTGCAAGTTCATGGAACTTCATCATGTCTGTGATGTCATGGTATGCATATCTCAGTTGGGGCACCTTTCTTAGCATATGTTCATTGATGATGACTCCCTCTAGTATGTTTGGTGTCACCACTGTGTAATACACAACTCTTGGCAGTGTTACTGGTGGGACGTCTTCCTTCCTCGGTGGTATGTAGTCGCAGGGTAATGTTGGCCCTGATGATGATGCTCTTGGAGTTTCCTCAATCCCTGGTTCTACTGGTGATTCTTTTGTGCGAATATTCTTGGGTACGGTTGCTGATGATTTTGGTGGTGCCATGTCTATAACTTTCTGGTCGTTGATAGTTTCTTCAGTTTTCTATATCCTTTTCGACTCTATGTTCTCATTTTTTCATGTAGTTCTAAGTAAAATAACCCATGTTTGGTGACCCTAACCACTTTTGTACCCTCCAACTAGTTTTTCAAGTCAATTAGTGCCTTCTCTCACTGTCCAATCTATCATTATTGTGATGGATGGGTGCATTAATGTTGTTTTATTACTAAATTTGTCATCAGATTTTCACCTCGTACTGCCACTCTGTCATGTTTCTTGGAGGCATTTTCTATTTATGATTATACTGTGGATTTTTCCCTTTTTTATTATCCAATGTCTTTTTCCCTTTATGACTATACGATGGCTTTATGACTTGTTAGTACCACCTTGTAGCCATCATCTCCTCCTTTTTCATACTTTTAATGGTCTTATCCTGAGTAAGTTGCACAACTATGTTGGTTTCTACATTCATGTACCACATATTGTTTTTCTTCTACATATGATTTCCCTTGTTGGCATAGTGTCATTTCCCTCTATAATTTGCTTACCAATTTCCCTATGCTTTTTTTTTCTCTCTATGTAGCTCATCATATTGCATCGATTGGCGACCCACTCTATAGATTTTTAGCTAACTCCCATTCACCCATCCTTTCAAAGATTCTATGTTGAGTGTTTCTAAATGCGCAAAACATGTCTCTATCACATCCTTGATCATATATGTACCTAACTAATGCATTCAAAACTTCCCTGGATGCTGCATAAACTTGCTATCGTATAGTAGTACTGAGTCTCCTACTTGGAATTTTTTCAATTTAATGTGTCGATCGTGCCATGATTTTTCTCATGCCTTTTTAACTTGTTGGTGGAATCATGTGATAAATCTATCCTCCTCAAGATACACTAATTGTGCTAATCTTTCCTGTATTGTGCAAGTCTCTTGCATATCACTGATAGTTGCAATGCACATGTTCAGTATGATAAACTCCATAGGAATGAATGATCCTTGTCCATAGACTAGTCTGAAAGGTGTTTTCCCTATCATTTCTTTCTTGTGGTCCTGTATACCCATAGAACTATGGGAACCCTTAAGTCCCAGTCATCTCTTCCCATGTTACATATCTTTGTCAGTGCGTTCTCTATAATTTTGTTGAACTCTTAGACTGTATTGGTGTCCTGAGGGTAATATGGTGTACTCTTCTAGTGGTGAATTTGGAATTCATCGGTCAGTGTTGTGATTGTATTATTGATAAAGTGTTTTTGTTGATCACTCAACAATATTCATGGACATCCAAATCTGGTCACTGCATTCTCAAACAGGAAGTGTGCAACAATATCTGTGCTACAATCTATAACTGGTGTTTCTTCTTCCCATATGGTCAGATATTCTATTGTAGTAACGATATATCTAGCCCCTGATATTCTCGTTGGTGGGTTAATTGGTCAAAAAAATTCTATCGCCCATTTATCAAAATCTTGTAGAGTAACTTGGGGATTCAAATGCATCTCATCCCTTTTAGATGACTTTCCCACCCTTTGGAAAACATCACATGTCTGGCAGTATTCTTTAGCATCTTTGTGAAGTGTGGTCCATGAGATTCCTCCACATAAAATCTTATGTGTTGTGTCTTTACCTTCATAGTGTCCTCCTACTATTTCTTCATATGGTTCTGTGAGTATCTTGGGTCTTTCATGTTCGACCACACATCATCTTAAGATTCCTGCAATTAGCTAGTAGTCTACTGCCTTTACTACTAATTGCTTCTTTTTTTCCACTATCATATCGAATGGATCCATCCCAGTACTTAGGAACTATACATTATCTGCAAAGTAATTGTCCACCATTTTGACTAAAAATAATTGGGCATCTAGCAGACTGTAATCCACGTTCCTTGCATCCTCTCCTGAAAGTATGTGTGATAAGTGATCTGGTGCTGCATTCAACTTACCTGGTTTCACTATCAATTCAAAGTCATATTCCTGGAACAGTAGTATCCATCTCCATATTCTTCCCCCCAACAATGGCTTGTTGACCAAGTATCTTAGTGCATGATGGTCTATATACATCTTAAAGGTGTGAACCTAGAAAGTAATGTCTGAACTTCTGTAGCACATATACCATGGAAAATCCTTCTCATTCTATCGTTGTATAATTATTTTATGTTGTCGACAACTTCTTGCTAGTGAATGCAATCGGGTGATCTATTTCTCCCTCTCCAGGTTGTGATAGAATTGCACCTAATGTTATAGATGATGCATGCACATGTACATGGAAATCATTTCCCCAGTCTAGGAATATCACGATCAACGTAGTCACTAAATTTTATTTCAATGTATCTAATCCTCCTTGACACTCCTCATTCCACTGGAACTTGGCTTCTTTTTTCAACAACTTCTCCATTGGTGTCGTAATCTGTGCATACCCTTTGATAAATTTATTATAATATCCTTTGTGGACTAGTGTTTTTCTCAATTATTTAACTGATGTTGGTGGTTGTAGGTCCAAAATCACTACAATTTTAGTCGGATCCACTATTAAGCCTTATTTACATACTACATGTCCCAACAAGATTCCAAATGGTGTGCAGAAAATGCATTTATTCAATTTTAGTGAGATTTGACATTGTCGACATCTATCTAACATCAATCTTAGAAATTCAATATGATCCATTGTTTGTTTCTCAGTCGAGGGATTCTATTCACTTTCCTAGTGAATTCTCATTCCTTTTGTTCCAACCATTCAACAATCTCCTTCCTAGTCGGCCTCCAAAACATCCCCTCAATTACAGATTTTGGGTCCTAGCAACAAAACCATTTGTTGGTGCGTAGTTGTAAGACCCTAGGTTCAAGTGACTTCGACCAAAAAACCCTACAGACACTGGCCCTTTTGGCATAACCCGCAAGCAGGCGAAGTCTCACCCGAGGATTCTTTATGGGTACTACAAGAACCAAGATCTTGCAACTATTAAGGAATGGGAGGACATCAATCTATTCATGACTACAAGATGATCTTATGCACTATATGCATTACCTAATTTACTCTAATTACTTCATCTATGCAATTATATCAAGATTAAAAATATACAATGGTTATTCTTCCATTCATGGTTAATGCACAATAATATATTATCAATACAAGTAAACTTAAGCATGAACACACACAAAAAACATGATTTAACATCCACATACACAATCAACATAGACTTAACACACAAATTTAACGTGGTTCACCCAATTTCGGGCTACATCCACAAAAGTTTTTCTTCTTTATTATATTATCTTCTTTCTTTCAATTTGCGCTACAATGGATGCTTTATTATCACTTCCCATCCCATATACCATTCTTTTACAATCACCAACTCTTTATTTTTCCTGACCCCTTATATATTTATACATGAAGGATAGGGTTACAAATTTATGAAAACTCATCATAAGTTGGCTACAAATCATGCTTGGTTGATGAGAACTCAGCATGATTTCGTTACAACTAATGCTCGATTGGTGACAAATCATCATGAATTGGTTACCACTCTCTACTTGGTTGGTTCTTTCCTACTTTTTTGCTTTCTTGTCCCCTACCTCCTTTTCTTTCTTGATCTTCTTGATATCTTTGATCTTCTTTCCAATTTTGTTTAATTTGTGCACCTTTGTTGCACACTCTGCTCCTATCTTTTCTTCTTCTCCATACTTAGTTTTTTTTCTCAAAATTACATCCCAAAACTGCCTCTCCAACAATGGTCAACATAGTAGGTCAACTTGCGAGAGGCATAACTTTTGCATACGAGCTCCGATTGATGTGATTTTTTGCACTGTTGGAAAGGAAATGTTGTGTAGAATAACATCACATGCTCTTATCTATGTTAGGAAATTTTAATCCCCCCAAAATTCCATTTGATACCTAAAAATGGCTTCAGAAGGTTTCAGGCCTGAATTTTCCAAATTGGGACCTACCACTAAAATGACCCTACAAGTTTATTCCTCCAATTTTTTCCACTCTGAAAGTATCGAGATAGATGAAAAATGGTATAATGATCCAATACGAATTAATATGACTGTGAACACTGACAAAATGAATTTTATGGTAATAAAATCCAAAAATATCACATATGACACTTTCATATTTGAAAACAATAGCTTGGAAGAAGTTCCTTCATACAAATATCTTGGAATTGATATTCATCACAAGATCAATTGGAATTATAGTTTTTAGAAAAGGTTAAATGGAGGGTGGAAATATTATTATACACTTTAAAACAAGTGTACATTAGAAAACCTTTATTTGTGGGACAAGAAACAACTCCTCTTTGATACTCTCATTACTCCAATTATCTAACATGGATGTTAATTTTTGGGATGCAGTATCTCTAGATAATCTTGGAGAAAAATAGAGTGGATCCAAAAGAATTTTATAA
>ML790952.1:0-27254 GCA_009831015.1 Picea engelmannii
GCAACAACTTATAGTATGTGAGAAATTAATGACATTTAATGCATTGACTTCATTCAAGGATTGATTATTTCCATTGGATGCTATATTGTTCAGTGTTTATTGACAAGTAATATTATATTTCATTGCCATTATTGCAAACATTGACTTCGTCAATATTTACTATTGATTATGCTCATGTACCTTAATTATTGATAGTCATTGATTAATAAAGTATTAACCATTGTTGCATGTACTAGTATCATTATTGTCTTATCTCACAAGCAGGTACCTTTTCTATGGTTTTTCTTCATCTGACTATCTTCTTGGCGGTAATCTGTGAAGGGGAAACTAGCCTTAAGACTTTAAGCCTTTTCCTTTCAAAACCCCAGATTGTCAGGGACGTCTCCCTTGGGCTTAGCCACCTTAAATAGAAAGAGCCCTCATCGAGGTGATAGTGGGTGGGGAAGCTCCTATTATGCCAGTTTGACCCTTACCCTTCAGCTGCTTGACCTAAACTACAAACTGAGCGATAACATTTTGGCGTCGTTGTCGGGGAACACTGAGTCAATCTTCCTCAATGACAAATCTTTTGGTAAGCCTTGCCTCAAAGACTTTTCTATTACAAGCTTACCTAGCGACTCCACTAGATATTATTCCCCCTATTCTTTGGTAGTTTCAGGAAAACTATATGGCTACTCCACTAATTTTTCTTAGGGTGTCACATTACCTTCTGTGATATTTTCAAGATATGGGATCATGGCACACTGGGAGCAAATGTATCCAAGTATTGATTTCAAAAGTCTTCAAGGATACCCAAGTTACTTTGATACAAAATGGCTAAACAAATCTCCAATGTTTTTGGGCCTCCCAGCTCCTCACATAGTAAGTTTTTTGGAGTATTTGAACAAGATAAAGTTGGGAGGAGAGGATGCTCTTATAAAATTGTTTTTGCTCACCCTGTCATCCTGGTTACAAAAACGTTTTAAGAGTTGTTGCAAGGATAGGGGTATATCATCTTTCATACACCTCATCAGTAAGTTTATCGACCTTACTAAGCTAGATTGCCAAACGTATGAAGATGTCCTTCAAAACCTCATGGTAACCTTACACCACAAAGGATTCACCACTAAGATTGTAGAAGATCTTAGGAGGGCTTATCATGATCAATACCAAGAATCCTCTGATATAAGAGACGAGGTTTATGAAGACCGTCATCAACCCCTTGAAGAGGAGCAAGATATCTCCCATAATCCAATAGAGTGCAATGAAGATGTAACCAGAAATGTGAATTATGAGGATGAAGCACCAATAATCGCTCCTCAGTCTGATGAAGATCTCCAAGATCCTGTCACTCCTGCACAAGATGAAGAGAATGAGGTAAGTCATTTTGATTCTTTTGATGATACCTTGTTCTATGACTCAGAGAATGAAGAAGGAGTGGAACCCTTGGACGAGTTGGATCCCCTATGTCTCAAAACTGAATATGTAGAGGCAAATCTTCCACCTGATGATGCTATCCAAATACTTGAAGCTCTTGCATAGGAAGGATTAAGCAAGGTAAATTGTTCCCCCTTCCAAGTTTGTAGTGGTTCTTTGCCTTATGACACAGAGAGTGAAGAAGTATTGGATGTTTTGACTCCTCCATGTTATGATACTAATGCTGACATAGATAATTTTGATGAGTTCATATATGTTGGAAGACGTAAGTGGGATGCATTTAGTTATTATGTAGATCCCATCTATGACATAAAAGGTCATCCCCAAGTGTTGCCTTCGCAATTTTCACAGCAAGCTCTTGAACAGTGGCAACAGGGAGATGAGATTTTTACTAACTCTCCACCAGCACCCAAGGTTGACCGAATACAACATTTCACTGATGATTTTCGGTCTTACCTTGAGGCCTTTGATGAGTACTCCTCTGAGCACTTAGATTTACCTTGTGAAGATGACTATCAACTACCACTATGCTCGGGTTTTCATAGGAGTGAAAACATTATTTGCCTAAAAAAGGATTCTCATGAATTTTCCCTCCAGCCACCTGTCATTACTTTACCATGCTTTTCCATTAAAGGTGTATTTGGGAAGTACCTTTTTTCTGTTGAGTTTCCTCCTAGGCAAACCCTAGACTCCAAGGGTTGGTTGGGTACTGCAAGTTCCAATCAGTTTTTCAACTTTCCCTTGATAGTTTTCCAGTCGTCTACTAAATCTTTGTCGATCCCTTCCTTGACTTTAGAGTGTAAGGATGTCCTAGGTAACTAGTTTATAGGCCCTTTGAGTCAGTTTTCTGAACCTTGTATTTTTCATGACCCTTTCTTGGATTGGATTGAGTACCTTTCTCAGAGATGGACTTGGCAGGATTTTATGCCTCCCACCCACCTCCATGAGTTAGATTCTGACTATCCCGATGATGTGATATATATCCTAACTCATGACATTTTTGTGCTTGATTTATCACTGTTTTGGTTTATGATGAAGCACAAAGGAAGGTATCAAGGAACCTTGTTGGGTTGGCTTCACTGGTTGTTTGACTACACCAACATGCAACCAACAGGTAAGTACAGGTAAGTGTTTTACTTTCTATTTTCATTTATGATTACTTTATATGTATACATGTTATGTTTTGCGGGGTGGCAATACCACCCCACCTTTTTTCACTGATGCTTTCTTGTCAAGTGTGAGCAGGTCTGCAGATTTATGCCAGAGATGATGAGGTTCTCATGTGCTCTATGGTGAGCACATGTCCCCGAGTTGGAGCCAGATGTTATCCCTGTTTTCTAGGGATAACTAGGAGATCATGTCTCGAGGCCCATAGGTCCTAGACATGGAGTACCGAGAGCAGGATTGACCTGAGCATGGCCCTGGAGGGCCCATCCTTCTTCTTCTTTGCCAAACTTGTCCTGTCAGCAGCAACAACTTCCATCACCATCGGCTTGGACTTGCATCAGAGAGGACTCTTGCTCCATGAGGTAATTGGTCCAAGGTATCATGGTATGTGTCATGTTTGATCATTATAACCTTCTTATATTTGCATCAGGTTTCTTACATTTCTGATAACTGCTTGGATCTTACACTAATCCACTTGACCATGGTTGGGGGGATTAACGGGGTGACCTAGAAAGCTTGTATTCATGGGTTTTGGTTAGCCACCAGGGGATATTTTCAGAGCCATCATCTGCTCCCACCATTCTATCATTTTACATCTTATCTCCCACACATCCATCCCATTCCCCTAGCCCGACCATTAGGATGACCTTTGAGGGTTACATTTTGTCCTGTGGGAAGAAGGGGCTAAAGGCCTAGGGGGTAAAAGTAGCTGGTAAAAGATAAAATCCATAGGAAATGACACCTAGAGATGCTTCGCCTAGGGATCCCCAAGAAGGCAATAAAAGGCCTCTCGATAAGAAATAAAAGGGACCCTAAGAAAAATAATAAAACAAGACCTAACCAAGAGGATGGGAGGTCTCATCATGAGCCGACCCATTATGTTCATAGGTATCTAGAAGTATGGCATTGCTATCATATGGTCACCACACGAGGGCAATGACCTTTGGTTGCATGGCCAAGGGAAAGGGGGTCTCATCATGAGCTAGCCTTATCATTTCTGAAAAAATACCAGTGGGTAACACTGTCAACTCTGGTCACCATGCCAAGGAAGTGTCCTCTGGTCAGACCTTGAAGTAAAAAGAGAGAAAAGCAATAAATAAAAATAAAGGCAATAAAAGGGGCTTGGAAAAAGTGCATCCATGATGGGTACAGCTCACCTCCTACAAAGGCACCCATGGACAACACCTACCCCTGGTCTTATTATGACTGGACATCCCTAGACCATATCACTTCATGAACATGGCCTGAATGATCCTCTGTGGGAACTTTCCTTTTCTTGTGGATATTAGCCCAATAGGTTATTCTATTTGTTTCTTCAACTTTGTATAGTAGATATGTGTAACTTATTTGAGCTCTTAGAGGATATGCTAGGGATTTTATGCATGTATTTGATAAATTTAATGATGAAATGTGATTGACATTGTTATGATCCTAAGGATTGATGAGCCCATGGAGGGCGTAGTCTTTGATGTGCAAGACCATACTCGATGGATAGGTACCAGTGGACTGGTACACATGGGGATATGATTAGCTCGGACCTCCATGGGGAAAAAGAGCCCATCAGATGGTTGTTGGGATGGCAGAGACAGGACAACGTTGTAATGAGCCATTGCATGAGAAGGAAGAAGGATGTTCCACCCGAGATACTTTGGCAGAGCTCGGCCTAGGGGGGATCACCCACTGCAGATGGAACGTGTGCCTTGATGGACAGGACATCACCTGAGAGAGTTGGGCGTTGTCTGGAGCGTGTGGCAGTGTTTTGAAATCTTTTGGCACATGTGGTAGCTTGGAGGAGCCCTAGAAGGGCCAACATTTGGTTGTCTGGATGCTGAGCTTGCCCAAAAAGGGCCAACGTCTCCCTCAAAGGGCTAGACGTCCCTCCTTTTGCTCATATTATGATAGTTTTTTAGCATTTAATGTAAAAACAATGTAAAATTGGTAGTCAGCCTTGTCAGTTGTTTTAATGACCTAAAATTTAATTAAAAGGTCATTGATTGGTATAAATAGAGGAAGTTTCCTCTCATTTTAAACATAACAAAACTCACTCTCTTGTGAGAGATCTACTTTTATCTTTTTTCTTGGTATTTTGGCTCTTGGAAGTGAGGCACAACTSTTGATTGGAAGAGGATATTCTTGGCATATTATGGTGTTTCTCTCATTGGAAGGTTTACAACTAGGGTTTGATGAGCACTCTTCATGATTTGTAAGTGTATTTTTCATGCAAAACTTCTTGAATGAATGGTTGTATGTTAAATCTCTTACATTTGTTATTGTATTGCTATTATATTGCTTAATCTTGAAACCCTAGGTAGCAAGCACACAAGTAGGTCCTTGCTATATGTCCCCATGATTGAGAAACTTGTTTTAGCCATTGATTAAGGAAGATATAGCCTAGCCGTTTCTACACTAATCATCCTTTTTCTGAGTTAGCATTTAAACATAAGTTGAAGGAAGGAGACGTCCTAGGCCTAGTTAATTCTACACCTAGGGTTTGACTTTTTTTAGGGTTTGAAGGGCCTTTCTCTTGCAACACCTTTCTCCCTTAGATTTGTGTTTTAAAGATAGCCATTTTTCCAAGAATATTTAAAGAAAGAGGAAGGAGCATGAGGCCTTGCTTAAGCAACACTGGAATGAGCCTCCTTCCCTTAGGGTTTTGATTCTAGGGCCCTGCCATTGCATCACCATAGAACCTAACTCTCTAGTCTTTAGATTTTGATCCTCCCAAGATCTTGCCCTTTCTTTTGACTCCATAATACCCTAAGGCACTGGTTTTTCTCTTCAACGTTGAACTTGTTGTGCCAAAAAAATCTTTCAAAACTTTCAAATTTGAAACCCTAACTAACCCTAACGTCTACTAACCTAGAAATTGATGATGATGTCATGCCTTATTTGAGCTTTTGGTTGATAGAAAACACTGTGGCTTGGTCATCTCGTGATAGACATTGATGTATTGATAGTTTTCATTGGCTAAAATTGCAAAACGTTGACCTTATTGTCTATCATACTAACCCTAGGAAAAGATGACATCATCTCTAGCATAATGACGTAGCAACATATAGTATGTGAGAAATTAATGAAATTTAATGCATTGACTTAATTCAAGGATTGATTATTTCCATTGGATGCTATATTGTTCAGTGTTTATTGACAAGTAATATTATATGTCATTGCCATTATTGCAAACATTGACTTCGTCAATATTTACTACTAATTATGCTCATGTACCTTAATTATTGATAGTCATTGATTAATAAAGTATTAACCATTGTTGCATGTACTAGTATCATTATTGTCTTGTCTCGCAAGCAGGTACCTCTTCTGTGGATTTTATTCATCTGACTATCTTCTTGGCGGTAATCTGTGAAGGGGAAACTAGCCTTAAGCCTTTAAGCCTTTTCCTTTCAAAACCCCAGATTGCCAGGGACGTCTCCCTTGGGCTTAGCCACCCTAAATAGAAAGAGCCCCCATCGAGGTGACAGTGGGTGGGGAAGCTCCTATTACACCAGTTTGACCCTTACCCTTCAGCTGCTTGACCTAAACTACAAACTGAGCGATAACGGGACTTACTCATTCCAACAAGCTGGACTCAAACTTATGAATTAACAGTGACACTGTCTTCTTCAACATTGGGGTTATCTACATTTTTGAAACATGCACTTAGCCATATCATGAACACCATACCAATAATTCCTTCTACTGCAAATAAAAATGACCTCTTTGTTGTTGATAGATGGTTCCCAATGATACCCACAACTAAAATTGTGATCATATCACCTTCAGCAGATGTCAGATGCTAGATTTCTTGAACGACTGAATTCATAGAAACAAGGGCCTACAAATAAGAAAATTTCAATCCAGTGACCATGGATATTACTTATGTTGTTGTCAGTATTACATACTAAGGTACCTGCCAAATAATTGATATTTTATTTTCCTTTTCATTTTGGTAAGAAAGGTTGAACAATCCCGAATGATCCTTATTCTCAAGCTTGGAAACTGAGATAATGTTAATAGAAGATGTGATGGATCCTGAAGTGATTCTCTTATCAATTGATAACTGGAGAAACCCTGATATAAAAAAAATGCAACAGAAGATAGTAGGATGCCCAAAATCAACCTTCTTATTGCTTTCATAGCAACTCCATGCTTCTCTAAGAAAGGATAAATAACTTGGTCAAAATGCGAAATGAAAATGAGGACAAGGAGTGGATTAAGAGCCTTTGGTATTGATACATCTCCAGGCCATCTAAACAACCTCATGTTGATGGAAAATTTCCAGGTACTATATCTAATGTGTAATGACCAAGTCACTCAATTCTGTAAAGGTTAAATACCTTCCTAACACTTTCCTCCTTTCACTGTCATCAGGTATTCCCAAAGGCTTTTGTAAGGAAACAAGTTGAGTATTTATTAGATTCTCAAGGTTGTCCTCCTTTTATAGATCATTTTCAAATGCCACAAATGTCTTTAAGATAGGTCTACAAATATCAAATACAACATTATCCTAGCAAAACAGAAAACAAAGATTCGATTGTCCTCAAGAATTGTAATTTACATAGGAAACAAAATTCTTTTTACATATTCATACATACAGGTTCGTAACTTGTGAATGAAAATGAGAATGCATGTGCACATGGATTAGCAACCTTTGAAAAGTTACCTGCATTTGTGAATGATAGATTACTTAGGTCACACATACAGTTTATAATGATACTCACCAATCTGCTAATGCATACTTCAATATAGCACTAATGATGTTTAACAATTATAATAGTCATGCATTAATCTGTGTAAAATAACCCACACTACACCTTTTCAATATTTATAAATGTGCAAATCGATGCAAAATACAGAAACCATGTGTTTGCTTTAGGAATAAAGTGCAACATAAATTATGTGATTGGTTATGGATCAGTCTCCCCTTACCCTCCGCAAAAATAAAATTGCGTTGTGTATGTTGGGTGGGGTGGGGGAATAAGTAAGTTGATGGACAATATAGTATGCTCAATTTTTTAAGGGAAACTGGTTGTGTTTTTACAATGGAAACCTCTAGTCAGTGGATAAAGAACAACCAACACATAAGCTTATGCAGCAAAAATAACACCCTCTTGCAAAGGCCAAAGATTCCTAGATGGCTTCTTCCATTGGTTTGTTTCATCATTCTATTAAGTAGTTTATTTCTCTACTCCAAAACTTGTTGTTTTTTTTGGTCCAAGAATACTAGATCACGTGTTCCTTGTTCTACCTCTTCCACAGAGGCATAACTTGGCAGTTTATTGTCAAATATGATATCTTTTCTTTAAATAGCTTGCATAAACAAATTGGCTGCATTTTTGCAGGGGGATAAACAAGAAAAATAATCCAAACATAACCCCAGTGAACATACAAGCATTTTTTTTAAATGCAATATCACTGATATGGGCGAAAGTAGAGAAAGACAGTAAAAATCCCCTGTATTGAAGCATGTTCTCCATCCCCTATTGAAAAATGTATGCATCAGCTTCAACTTGATGGGTTTTAATTCTTTTAAAAAAGAACAATAACAGAAGAACATGATGGATGCATTCTCACTCATGCACCAGGAGCTGGAAAGGCGTTCCTTGTCACTAGCTTCACTCAGAGTTTGTTGACAAAGTATCCAGAAGAGATGCCCTTGATTGTAGTACTAAAGACGGTGTTCTAGTCATTGATGAAGGAATTTAAGGATTGGGAAGCGGAGGAGGTTCCTCTATAACACCTCTATGAAGTATACAACAAAATAAACATAAACATTATAATATCTAACATTATTGGATAAAATAAAAATTATAATATCTAACAGTCTCTCTATTATAACTCTTCCATCGGTGATATAGTTTTAAGCATTGTCCATCACAATTTGGACATGTTCCTTATTCACCTCCAATGATGACTCAACATGTCAGTGAGCATTTATGAACTTCTTTTGCATGGTCAGAAGAATCAAAAGATTGAAGAAACATTGCTCCCCTGGGGCAACCGATAAGGAAATTAAAAAATGTTCTATTTTTCCCATCATCCTGACCTTTGGAAATAATGGGGCAACTTGTCTTTGTCCAAGAACGGTGCTAAGTAACGATTTTAACCACATTCTGGATAGCCTCTGTCAAAATCCTACTTGTAAATGCTTTAGAACTAAGGACTCTGAAAATTTGTCTACTAGTTGCAATAACACCAACCATGACCTCCCAATATGGGGATCTAGTAAACATCAAAATACATGTTTTTAATCAAACCAAAAATTTCCTAAAGCCCTCTCAACTTGCTAATGGACATGTATCATCTATGTCTATGCTTTCTAGGCTATACTGAGTTTCAGGTGTAGTACAGGAAGAAAACAATCTATATATATAACCTTTTCCAGTATTAGGAAAAGTTGATGGTTTAGGTGTGAGGGAAAAGGAGGGAGATGTAGGATGGTAGAAGCAGTGGTTTTAATGATTGGACATAGACAAGATGCAGAAGAACCTTGGCCAATTTTAGTCCTCCTCTTTTTCTCTTTTGTTTTGCAGCTTCAATAACATTTATATTGGCAATGGTTAGATGCTTAACATATGCAAGGCACAAGATAACTCTTGAAGGTAAGCATTCCATCCCACAAGCAAGATGAAAGTAGCTTCAATGAAGGTGCCATTATTTAGCCAAGATTAGATATATATCATGTTGAATTTACCCTTCATAGAAAATCCTTTCCTGAGGGTTAAGGCATGAAGAAGGAATCTTTGGAGGACAACAACTTTTGCAATGTCATTTTTTACAGATAGTAGACCCCATGCAAATTTAAATGTCAGTCTCCCATCAACATCCCTCCCCAAGTGGACTGTGTTCCTTGGATTAGCCTTAGAAGCCCCACCAAAAAGCAAAAATGATTTTTTTTGTCTCGAGATCCAGACACTAATGTTTTATTTCACTAGGATGGGCCTATAGGGACATCCCTCAGGAGCTCTTTCTTTGCCTAGGGGTTCACTGTTTTGAACCAGTTCCACAAATTTAAGAATTTTAGCCACCTAATTTCTTTGGGAGTGAGCTTTGGATATTAATATTTGAAAAAATCAACTACCACTGATTCTTTTAAAAGGGAAGAAGTAGAGGTGATATCTATCTAAGGAGATGAGGATTTTCCTTTAAAGATTTTAATATTATGAGCAACCAAAACCTATTGAAGGATGTAGGTTGGAAGACAACTCTAGAATTTTGACAATATTGGCTTATCACTCAGCGAGAAGGGGCAAAGAGTTTTCCATTACTTAAATACCGTATTATAGTTCTGTGGGCTTATGCTTTGCTATAAATTTGCCCCTCTTTATTTACTACCATATTTGTTTGAGGAAGCTACAATCAATAAAGATGTTGTTTGAGATGCACTTGTGTTTGTGCAAGACTGAAAGCTAGCACGTGCTAGCTTTCCACACGATGGAATGATGTTGTTGGAGATGTGTTTTTGCTTGTGCAAAAGGGAAAGCTAGCATGCATTAGCTTAACCCCATAGTGAAATGATGTTGTTTGAGATGCACTTGTGCTTTTACAAGAGGGAAATATAGCACATGCTAGCTTTCCCCGACAATAAAATGATGTTGTTTGAGATGCGCTTGTGTTTTTGCAAGAGGGAAAGTTAGCATGGCTAGCTTTCCCCCATGGTGGAATGATGTTGTTCAATATGAACTTGCGCTTATGAAGGAGGGAAAGCTAGCACACACTAGTTCCCCCCCCATAGTGGAATGATGTTATTCGATATGCACCTGTTCTTGTGCAAGAGGGAAAGCTAGAATGTGCTAGATTTCCCCCATGGTGGAATGATGTTGTTTGATAAACGCTTGTGCTTGTGAAAGATGAAAAGCTAGCACGTGCTATCTTTCCCCAATGATGGAATGATGTTTTTCGAGATGAACTTGTGCTTGTGAAGGAGGGAAAGCTAGCATGTGCTAGATTTCCCCCATGGTGGGATGACATTATTTGATATGCACTTTTGCTTGTACAAGATTGAAAGCTAGCATAGATTTCCCCCATGGTGGAATGATGTTGTTTGAGATGTGCTTGTGCATGTGAAAAAGAGAAAGCTAGCACGCGCTAGCTTTCCCCTTCATTGGGATGATGTTGTTCGAGATGCGCTTGTGCAATATAGAAAGCTAGCACACACTAGCTTTCCCCCACGGTGAAATGATGTTGTTCGAGATGCGCTTGTGCTTGTGCATGACAGAAAGCTAGCACGTGCTAAATTTCGACATGGTGGAATGATGTTGTTGGAGATGCATTTGTGCTTGTGCAAAAGGGAAAGTTGGCTCGTGCTAGCTTTTCCCCATGGTGGAATGATGTTGTTCGAGATGCACTTGTGCTTTTGCAAGAGGGAAAACTAGCATACACTATCTTTTTTGAATGATGCAATAATGTTGTTTGAGATGTGTTTGTGCTTATACAAGAGGGAAATCTAACATGTGCTAGCTTTCCCCCATGGTGGAATGATGTTGTTTGAGATGAACTCGTGCTTGTGAAGAAGGGAAAGCTAACACACACTAGATTTCCTTCACAATGGAATGATTTTATTCAATATGCACTTGTGCTTGTGCAAGACAAAAAGTTATCACGCACTAGCTTTCCTAGATGGTGGAATGATGTTGTTCGAGATGAACTTGTGCTTGTGAGGAGGGGAAATCTAGCATGTGCTAGTTTTACCCCATGGTGGAATGATGTTATTTGATATGCACTTATGCTTGTGCAAGAGGGAAAGCTAGCATGTGCTAGCCTTCCCCCATAGTGGAATGAAAGTGTTTGAGATGTGCATGTGCTTGTGCGAGAGAGAAAGCTAGCACGCGCTAGCTTTCCCCCATAATGGAATGATGTTATTCGAGATGCACTTGTGTAAGACAAAAATCTAACACACGCTAGCTACCCCCAAAGTGGAATGATGATGTTCAAGATGCACTTGTTCTTGCACAAGACAAAAAGCCAACATGTGCTAGCTTTCTACACAGTGGAATGATGTTGTTGGAGATGTGTTTGTTCTTGTGCAAAAGGGAAAGCTAGCACACGATAGCTTTCCCCCACAGTGGAATGATGTTGTTCGATATGTGTTTGCACTTTTTCAAGATGGAAAGATAGCACCCGCTAGCTTTCCCTGACATTGGAATGATGTTATTGGAGATGCACTTGTGCTTCTACAATAGCATGTGCTAGCTTTCCCCCACGGTGGAATGATGTTGTTCAAAATGAACTTGTTCTTGTGAAGGAGGGAAAACTAACATGCACTAGTTTTCCCCCACGATGAAATGATGTTATTCATATGCACTTGTGTTTGTGCAAGAGGGAAACCTAACATGCGCTAGCTTTCCCCCACAATGGAATGATGTTGTTCAAGAAATGCTTGTTCTTGTGCAAGACAGAAAGCTAGCATGCACTAGCTTTCCCCAATGATGCAATGATATTGTTAGAGATGAAATTGTGGTTTTGAAGGAGGGAAAGCTAACATGTGCTAGCTTTCCCCCATGTTTGAATGATGTTATTCGATATGCACTTGTGCTTGTGCAAGAGGGAAAGCTAACACGTGTTATCTTTCCCTCACGTTGGAATGATGTTTTTGGAGATGTGCTTGTGCTTGTGCAAGATAGAAAACTAGCACGTGCTAACTTTCCCCCACAATGGAATGATATTGATTGAGATGCACTTATGCAAGATGAAAAACTAGCACGCGTTAGCTTTCCCCCACAGTGGAATGATGTTGTTTGAGATGTGTGTGTGTTTGTGTAAGACAAAAAGCTAGCAAGCATTAGCTTTCCACACAGTGGAATGATGTTGTTTGAAATGTGTTTGTGCTTGTGCAAAAGGGAAAGCTAGCACACACTAGCATTCCCCCATAGTGGAATGATGTTTGAGATGCTCCTGCACTTTTGCAAGAGGTAAAACTATCACGCACTAGCTTTCCCCAAAGGTGAAATGATGTTGTTTGAGATGCACTTGTGCTTCTACAAGAGGGAAAGCTAGCATGTGCTAACTTTCCCCCACAGTGCAATGATGTTCTTTGAGATGAACTTTGAGATGAACTTGTGAAGGAGGGAAAGCTATCACGTGCTAGCTTTCCCAGATGGTGGAATGGTGTTGTTCAAGATGAACTTGTGCTTGTGAGGGAGGGAAATATAGCACGTGCTAGATTTACCCCATAGTGGAATGATGTTATTTGATATGAACTTATGCTTGTGCAAGAGGGAAAGCTAGCATGTGCTAGCCTTCCCCCATGGTGGAATGATGTTGTTTGAGATGTGCTTGTGCTTCTGCGAGAGAGAAAGCTAGCACGCGCTAGCTTTCCCCCATAATGGAATGATGTTATTCGAGATGCACCTGTGCAAAATGAAAATCTAACACACGCTAGCTACCCCCCAAAGTGGAATGATGTTGTTCGATATGCACTTGTGCTTGCGCAAGACAGAAAGCTAGCACACGCTAGCTTTCTACACGGTGGAATGATGTTGTTGGAGATGAGTTTGTGCTTGTGAAAAGGGGAAATCTAGCATGCGCTAGCTTTCCCCCACAGTGGAATGATGTTGTTTGAGATGTGCTTTCACTTTTTCAAGATGGAAAGCTAGCACGCGCTAGCTTTCCCTGCCGTTGGAATGATGTTATTGGAGATGCGCTTGTGCTTCTACAATAGCATGTGCTAGCTTTCCCCCATGGTGGAATGATGTTGCTCGAGATGAACTTGTGCTTGTGACGGAGGGAAAGCTAACACGCGCTAGTTTTCCCCCACGGTGAATGATGTTATGCATATGCACTTGTGTTTGTGCAAGAGGGAAAGCTAACATGCGCTAGCTTTCCCCCATAGTGGAATGATGTTGTTCAAGAAATTCTTGTGCTTGTGCAAGACAGAAAGCTAGCACATGCTAGCTTTCCCCAACAGTGCAATGCTATTGTTCGAGATGAAATTTTGGTTGTGAAGGAGGGAAAGCTAGCACGTCCTATCTTTCCCCCATGATTGAATGATGCTATTCAATATGCATTTGTGCTTGTGCAAGAGGAAAAGCTAACACATGTTAGCTTTCCCTCACGCTGGAATGATGTTGTTGGTGATATGATTGTGCTTGTGCTTGTGCAAGATAGAAAGCTAGCACGTGCTCACTTTCCCCTACAAAGGAATGATGTTGTTCGAGATGCACTTATGAAGATGGAAAACTAGCATGCATTAGCTTTCCCCCACAATGGAATGATGTTGTTCAAGATGTGCTTGTGTTTGTGTAAGATAGAAAGCTAGCACGTGTTAGCTTTCCACATAGTGGAATGATGATGTTTGAAATGCGTTTGTGTTTGTGCAAAAGGGAAAGATAGTACACATTAGCATTCCCCCATAGTGGAATGATGTTTGAGATGTGCCTGCACTTTTGCAAGAGAGAAAAATATCACGCACTAGCTTTCCCCAAAGGTGGAATGATGTTGTTTGAGATGCACTTGTGCTTCTGCAAGAGGGAAAGCTAGCATGCACTAAATTCCCCCCACAGTGCAATGATGTTCTTTGAGATGAACTTCTAGATGAACTTGTGCTTGTGAAGGAGGGAAAGCTAGCGCACGCTAGCTTTCCCCTGCGGTGGAATGATGTTATTTGATATGCACTTGTGGTTGTGCAAGAGGGAAATATAGTGCATGAGCTAGCTTTCCCTCATGGTGGAATGATTTTGTTCGAGAAACTCTTATGCTTGTGCAAGATGAAAAGATAACACACGCTAACTTTCCCCGATGGTGGAATGATGTTGTTCGAAATGAACTTTCGCTTGTGAAGGGGGGGAAGCTAGCACACGCTGATGTTGTTCGAAATGAAATTTTGCTTGTGAAGGTCCATTCGCTATTTTAAAAATGATTCGCCCAAATTCTATAGGATAAAATTATTTTACCTTAAAAATCGCCAAAATGTTATAAAAACTATATAAAATCCTTAGAAATTTGAATATTTTTACATTGCATGTCCCATAGTGGAATGATGTTGTTCGAGTTATTCTTGTGCTTGTGTAAGAGAGAAATCCAGCATGCGTTAGCTTTCCCCAACAATGGAATGACATTCTTYGAGAAGCGCTTGTGCAAGATAGAAAGCTAACACACACTAGCTTTCTCCCAGAGTGGAATGATGTTCGAGATGCGCTTGTGCTTGTGCAAGACAGAAAGATAGCACGCACTAACTTTCCACACAGTGGAATGATGTTGTTCGAGATGCATTTTTGCTTGTCCAAAAGGGAAAGATAGCATGAGTTAACTTTCCCCCACAGTGGAATGATGTTGTTCGAGATGTGCTCATGTTTTTGCAATAGGGAAATCTAGCAGGCGCTAACTTTCACTAACGGTGGAATGATGCTATTAGAGATGTGTTTGTGCTTCTGTAAGAGGGAAAGCTAGCATGCACTAGCTTTCCCCCATGGTGGAATGATGTTGTTCAAGATGAACTTGTTCTTGTGAAGGATGGAAATCTAGCACGCACCAGCTTCCCCCCACAATGGAATGATGTTATTCGATATGCGCTCATGCTTGTGAAAGAGGGAAAGATAGCTTTCCCCCATGGTGGAATGATATTGTTCAAGAAATTCTTGTGCTTATGCAAGACAGAAAGATAGCAAGCTAGCTTTCCCTGACTGTGAAATGATATTGTTCAATATGAACTTGTGCTTGTGAATGAGGGAAAGCTAGCACACATTAGCTTTCCCCCATGGTGGAATGATGTTATTCGATATGCACTTGTGCTTGTGCAAGAAGGAAAGCTATATTTTTCCCATGGTGGAATGATGTTGTTGGAGATGTGCTTGTGATTTTGCAAGAGAGAAATCTAGCATGTGCTAGCTTTTGCCCACAATAGAATGATTTTGTTCGGGATGCAAGATGGAGACCTAGCATGTGCTAACTTTCCTCCACATTGGAATGATGTTGTTCGAGATGTGCTTGTGCTTGTGCAATATGGAAAGCTAGCATGCACTAGCTTTCCCCCACAACGGAATGATGTTGTTCAAGACACGTTTGTGCTTGTGAAATATGGAAAGATAACACGTGGTCACTTTCCACATGGCAGAATGATGTTCGATATGCATTTTTGCTTTTGAAAAGGGAAAGCTAGCATGCACTAGCTTTCCCCATAGTGGAACGATGTTGTTTGAGATGCACTTTCACTTTTGCAAGAGGGAAAGTTAGCATGTGCTATCTTTCTTCGATGTTGGAATGGCATTGTTTGAGAAGTGTTTATGCTTCTGCAAGAGGAAAAGATAGCATGTGCTAACTTTCCCCCATAGTGGAATGATTTTGTTCATGATGTGCTTGTGCTTGTGAAATATGGAAAGCTAGCACACACTAGCTTTGCCCCTGGTGGAATGATGTTGTTAGAGATGTACCTATGCATGTGCAAGAGGAAAAGATAGCATGTGGTAGCTTTCCCATGGGTGGAATGATACTTTTTGAGATGTGCTTATACATGTGCAAGAGAGAAAGCTAGCACACACCAGCTTTTCCTTACTATGGAATGATGTTATTCGATTTGTATTTGTGCTTGTGCAAGACAGAAAGATACGACACTGTGCAATGATGTTGTTCGAGAAGTGTGTGTGCTTGTGCAAGGTGGAAAGCTAGCATACCCCACGATGGAATGATGTTTGAGATGCATTTGTTCTTGTGCAAGAGAGAAAGCTAGCACATGCTAGCTTCCCCTCATGGTGGAATGATGTTGTTCGAGATGTGCTTGTGCTTGTGCAAGAGGGAAAGCTAGCACTAGCTTTCCCCTAGGGTAGAATGATGTTCTTTAAGATGTGCTTTTGCTTGTGTAAGAGAGAAATCTAGCACACACTAGCTTTACTCCACGGTAGAATGATGTTGTTCAATATGCACTTGTGCTTGTGCAAAAGGGAAAGCTAGCATGCTGAAATGATGTTGTTCAAAATGTGCTTGTGCTTGTGCAAGAGGGAAAACTAACATGTGTTAGCCTTCCCCCATGGTGAATGATGTTCGAGATGCACTTTTGCTTGTGCAAGAGGGAAAGCTAGCACGCGTTAGATTTCCTCCATGGTGGAATGATACTTTTTGAGATGCACTTGTACTTGTGCAAGAGGGAAATCTAACATGCAAAATGTACTTGTATTTGTGCAAAATGGAAAGCTAGCATGTGCTAGATTTCCCCCACGGTGGACTGATGTTGTTCAAGAAATGCTTGTGGTTGTGCAAGATGGAAAAATAGCACACGCTAGCATTCCACTATGGTGGAATGATGTTGTTCGAGATGAACTTGTGCTTGTGAAGGAGGGAAATCTAGCACAAGCTAGCTTTCCCACATAGTGGAATGTTGTTGTTCGAGATGAACTTGTGCTTGTGAAGGAGGGAAATCTAGCACACACTAGCTTTACTGCACGGTTGAATGATGTTATTCGATATGTGCTTGTGCTTGTGCTTGTGCTTGTGCAAGAGGGAAATATAACGTTCCCCCATGATGGAAATGATGTTGTTCGAGATGTGCTTGTGCAAGACAAAATGATAGCACACACTAGCTTTCCCCCACAATGGAATAATGTTGTTCAAGATGTGCTTGTGCTTGTGCAAGACAAAAAACTAGCATGTGCTAGATTTCCCCCATGGTGGAATGATGTTGTTTGAGATGCATTTATGCTTGTGCAAAAGAGAAAGCTAACACACATAGCTTCCCCCGACATTGGAATGATGTTGTTCAAGATGCGCTTGAGCTTTTGCAAAATGGAAAGTTAGAACATGCTAGGTTTCCCCCACGGTGGAATGATGTTGTTCGTGATGCACTTGTGCAGAGGGAAAGATAGCATGTGCTACATTTCCCCCGCAGTGGAATGATGTTGTTTGAGATGCACTTGTGTTTGTGAAAGATAGAAAGATAGCATACGTTGGCTTCCCCCTAGTGGAATGATGTTGTTCGATATGCGCTTGTGGTTGTGCAAGAGGGAAAACTAGCATGTGCTAGCTTTCCCATGGGTGGAATGATGTTTTTCGAGATGTGCTTGTACTTGTGCAAGAGGGAAAGATAAAACATGCTAGCTTCCCCCCACTATGGAATGATGTTCGATATGTACTTGTGCTTGTGGAAGATGAAAATATATCACACAATGGAATGATGGTGTCTGAGAAGTGTTTGTGTTTGTGCAAGAAGGAAAACTAGTATGCACTAGCTTTACCCACAATGGAATGTTCGAGATGCATTTGTGCTTGTGCAAAAGGGAAAGTTAACACGTCCTAGCTTACCCCCACGATGGAATGATGTTGTTCGAGATGCACTTGTGCTTGTATACGAAGGAAAGATAGCACATGCTAGATTTCCTCCACAATCGAAAGATGTTCAAAATGCGCTTCTATTTGTGCTAAAAGGAAAACTAGCATGTACAAGTATTCCTTTATTGTGCCATGTTGTTGTGGGCAATGCTTTTGTTTTTGTGCTAGAAAGAAAGATTTCATTCACGGTGCAATGATGTTGTTGGCAATGTGTTGGAAGAAAAACTAGCAGGGGGTAGCTTTCCTTCATGGTGCAATATTGTTGTTGATGATGTACTTGTGCTTATGTTATAAGGAAAGTCAAAGGAATACTAGTAGGTGCTAGCTCTTCTTTACAATGCAATGCATTTCTTGGCAATGCACTTATGCTTGTACTAGAAGGAAAGCTAGCATGTGCTAGCTTTCATTTGTGTGTGTATTAGAAGGAAAGCTAACATGTGTTAGCTTTCATTCATAGTGCAATGTTGTTGTTGGCAATGCGCTTATGCTTGTGCTAGAAGGAAAGCTAGTGTGCGCTAGCTTACCTTCACAGTTGAATATTATTGTTGGAAATTGCCAGTGCTTTTACAAGAATGAAAGCTAGCATATGCTAGCTTTCCTTTATAGTGCAATGTTGTTGTTGGTAGTGCGCTTGTGCTAGTGCTAGACGAAAAACTAGCATGTGTTATCTTTCCTTCATTATGCAATGTTGTCGTTCTTGTCTACAAAAAAAGTTTCCTTCACAGTGTAATGTTGTTGTTGGCAATCCACTTGTGCTTATGCTAGAGGAAAGCTAGCACCTGCTAGCTTTCATTCCTGATGTAATGTATTTCTTAGAAATGCACTTGCACTTGTACTAGAAAGAGAGATAGCATGTGTTAGTTTTCCTTTATAGTGCAATGTTTTTGTTGGCAATACGCTTGTGCTTGTGCTAGAAGGAAGGCTAGCATGCATTAGCTTTCCTTATTTGTGGAATGTTGTTGTTGGAAATGGACTAATGCTTGTACAAGAGTAGTAGGGACTAGCTTTCCTTCACGTTGCAATGTTGTTGTTGGCAATGTGTTTGTACTGATGATAGAAAGAAAGATAGCATGTGTTGGTTTTCCTTCATTGTGCAATTTTGTTGTGGCCAATGTTGTTGATATTGTGCTAGAAAGAAAGTTTTCATTCACAGTGCAATGTTGTTGTTGCCAATATGTTAGAAGGAGATCTAGAAGACGCCATCTTTCCTTCATGGTGCACTATTGTTGTTGGCAATGTGCTTATGTTTATGCTAAAAGAAAAGCTAGTAGGTGCTAGCTTTCCTTCACGATGCAAAACATTACTTAGCAATGCACTAGACTTGTTTGTACTAGAAATGTGCTAGCTTTCATTCACAGTGCAATATTATTGTTGGAAATATGCTTGATTTTGTGCTAGAAGGAAAACTAATGTACATTAGCTTTCCTTCACACTAGAATATTGTTGCTGAAAATGTGTTTGTGCTTATGCAAGAAGAAAAGCTAGCAAGTGCTAGCTTTCCTTAATGGTGCAGTGTTGTTGTTTTCAACGTGTTCCTACTTATGCTAGAAGGAAAGCTAGAATTCACAAGTATTCCTTCATTGTGCAATGTTGTTGTGGGCAATGTTGTTGTTTTTGTGTTAGAAAAAACATGTGATGGTGCTAGAAGCAAAGCTAGCATGTGCTAACTTTCCTTCATTGTGCAATGTTGGTGTGGAAAATGTTGTTGTCCTTTTGCTAGAAAGAAAACTTTCCTTCATGGTGCAATATGGTTGTTGGCAATGTCTTAGAAGGAAAGATAGCAAGCAATAGCTTTCCTTCATGGTGCAATATTGTCGTTGGGAATGCATTTATGTTTATGCTAGAAGGAAAGCTAGCAAGTTCTAACTTTCCTTCATGGTGTAATTTTGTTGTTGGTAATGTGATTATGCATGTGAAATCAATTCTTCAAGGGTGCCTTTGTCCTAATGATCACCATGGTTTGTATTTTGTCTTTGAATGTGTCCGGTGTTGGATTTGAAATAAGCTACGAAGATCCACAATGATTCAATAAGTAGTGTATTTAAATATGATGTTGTTGTTGGTTTTGCATTTGTGCTTGAGTTGGAATAAAAACTAATGGTTTATAGTTTTCCTTCTGACACAAGCACACTGATCCAATCACAATCTTTTGAGCCACAAAATACTATTATCTCTATACAATTTTGAAGTTTATGAATAATGTATGATTAAGTATACTATACTTTGCTTCCAATGCACAAGTATGCAACTATCGAAGTAACAAGCACAATTATTTTAACAATATGTATTATTTTTCTCTCCTAAAGAATGTGGCATCTTTGTTGTATAGTTAAGGGATTCCAAAAATAATTTCACCAATGGCTAGAGGTACAAGATCACACTCTACCTCATCAACATAATTGTCTCACAAATGGCTAGAGGTACACAATCACACTCTACCTCATCAAAATAACTGTCTAACAAAACTTAAATCTACACTTTTTGAGGTTCTAAAGTTCAAAATCCCTATGTATCCATATTAAAGAGTATGTCCTCAGACGAGTTTAGGTAGGGAGCCCTAACATTTGAACTAAAGATTCAAAATGAGATTTCCTAACTGTCAGAATAAAAATGAGAATTATCTAGAATTTATATTAACAAAAAATCTATTTGGAAGAAAATCTCTAGCCTGGCTTTGAATTTATCATGTTTAGACATTAAACATTCTCACTAAGCTAGCTATAAATATCATTGCTCCTTCTCATGGGACTTGTTTGACATCTAACGTAACATCCATGTTGGACTTTTTTTTTATTTTCCAAAGGACCTTGTGATTCTACAACTTTTGCAAATTTCTTATGATCACAATTCATACACGTACATCAATATTCATACACATACATCAATAAAACAAGTGTCGTCTCCATAGTTAAATAGGAACTTGGTGGTTTGACATGAGTTGATATTTTTTATTCTCTGATACTACTTGGATGTCTAATTGTTAGGTCTTCATATATATTTTATTTGTAATGTATATGTAAAGTCCCTTTTGGTGGATGGTGGGGAAAGGTTTTGCATTGCATACAAAATCACTGCCATACCATTTTTAAGTATTTCAATTATATTACTTTCTTGAAAGTTGTGCTTTTGCTAAAGTATAGGAGACACTTTACATGGTTTAACCTTAATTACAAATTACAATTCAATTGTGTGTTAAAGAATTCATAGGAGTTACAATGGAAAACATAATTTTGACAAAATGAGTCTATGTTAACCTCCTAATTAATGGTCAAGTGATTGGGCTAGGAAGGGTTGAATATAGAAACACCAGGACTTTTTATGACAAAGAAAGGGTTAATGCAGGCTATCTTACGATTTTGATAATTGATGTCACTCAACCACATTTGATAGTGGAAGATGTTGATGAAGGGGACATATATCCATGGAAGATCATGAATTTGAAACAAAACATAGGTAAATCAAAATATCAAAGCATGTGTTAAGTGTTATTGATAATATACTAAATTTTTTTTTATAGCAAATACCGTTAAGTGTTATTGATAACATACTAAATGTTTTTTTTAAGCAAATACTGAGTTTCTTTAATTTGGTGTACATGTGCAAATGTTTCTTTTGCATTTTCTATTGGAGACACAGTAGAACTTCTAGAATGTGGAGTGAAGGTGGGTGAAAGCTCCATATTCAATACAAAGCTTGGTCATAAGGTGCATGGAAGGATGCTAAAGAAAGGATGCATAGTGGTTAAAATTGAGGAGGTGTTAAAACATGATGCTCCTCTACCACATCCAATAGAATTTGAGCATATACTAGGGGGTGCATTGGAATGCTATGATATTTGTCAAGAATCCAATTTGGTAGCTCATTGTTATGATCATCCTATAAATATTCCCCAAGATAGGGTTACATTCACATGTACAAGGGTTTCTATTACACATGGATGCATGGGAACAAGCATGTGCATTGCCAAAGGAATGATAGTTAATGTCCATGAGGATGACATGGTTGAGGGTGAAACACTAGGTGAAATGGACTTTGGTGTTTGTGTGGAAGAGATACATGGAAATTGTGAAAGATGTAGGATTGGGGATAAGTTTATACATTGTTTGGTTAGATGGCCAATAAATAAGTTGGTGGACAACAAAGGTGATATTTTAAGGGTCTAAGGAAAAGTTCAAGGAGCCACCCAAGGAAATTGGGATATGGGATGTGATAGAGGACACAAGTCCCTTAAACAAATGGAATATGGATCTTTATAATGAAAAAGAGCTATACTCAAATGATATGCATGTAACGAAGCCATATAAAAGGATTAAATGAGTTATCGCTACAAAAAAGTTGCAAAATGTCAAACAAAGATATATGAAGAGAAATAAATCTGAATTTTGGTAGCAGATGAATGTTGTAAATAATATTGTCTTCAACATGTGGATAGGAAGGCCATTGCAGTTTCTAGAAGGGGTATGAAACACGTGAATAAAAATGGTATTAGGAAATTTGTATTGAATTCACTCCATTCAAATGTAGTCATGTCAGAAAGCCATGGCCATGGGATATCTCCTATTGTTAGAAAAGTAAAGGACATGATATTTAATGGTTATACTATTTGTAAGAAATAAATGTACAAGATACATAAGATTCCTCAAAGCACCTTCTATAACTAACAACATTATTCCAGCATGGACACATCAAAGCCATTCATGGTAACACCAACAGATGCAAAGCACATGCACATACCATGGCATCCATAGAAATACTACATAGAATTGTAATGGATAATTCAAATTATTCACCAAACCAAACACGTCAAGTTGAAGAACATGGAAGAAGATGGAAGGTTTTCTCCTTTAAGATTGTTGCCTTCTACTTACACAAAGTTATTTGTTAAATGAGATCAATGAGGGTCTTCAAAAGCTCAATTACCCATCAATATCACAACCAATAATTAACAAGATCTAGAATACTCATTTTTTATATGTGGCATTCTCAAAGAATACCAACTTCAATAAATGTAGTGAATGTATCATGTTGAAAGCACAGATGTTGTCAACAACTACAAAAGATTTGGAAGAAAAGGCACAAGGTAGATTGAACAAACATAACAATATTGTTATGTGTGGAAGCTATTGCTAATATTCCCACAAAATTATGTCAAAGTGGTTTCCAAAGGAGTATTTGAGCATTATCCATGATAAAATGGACAAAACAAAGACTTGAATCCCAAGGCTATGTGTCAAATTGAAATTTATTGCAGGAACAAACTTGGGTTTGTCATTGATAGGTATGCTAACACATGGGCATAAGACATGAGGTTTTGTTCATTTCTCCCCACCATTTGTACACATGTGATCACAATTTACCATTACATCCCTTGCAAAGTGCTTGAGGTACCATGAAGACCCACACCTTGGTATGTATGGTGATTTTATTTATGAGAGTGGAAGTTCTAGAAACCCACTCTCAAATGCATAGACAATTGTGTTTACTCAAAATGTAGAGTGTACAAGGATGATTTTCTATCTCATGGAAGATCAAAAAATCAGAGTGTTGATTTTAAACCTCTTCCTCCACATTTGTTGTTACAATTGGACGATGCAACAAGTGATAATAAGAATCGTTATCTTTTCATGTTTCTATCACTTTTAACTGCACTTGGTGTCTCCATCACTATTGGTGTTGGGTTCTTTCTTGTGGGACACACTCATGAAGACATAGATGGAACCTACAGAAGAATGTCTTCCAACTTGAAAAATAAAGACATATATTATTTACCTAAAATGATGGATACATATCGCACGATTGAAGAAAAATTATTGTTTCCACCTACACTGATTGACAAGGTGTATGACTTCAAAATTTTCCTTAATGGATACATCAAGGAGGGAAAAAATGAACTAGTCGAAAATCTTAATGTCCAATACTTCCAATTTATTGTACTCAATGATGTTCCAGTTCTAAGGTACAAAGAATCCATTAGATATATTGAGTGGTTAGAACCAGTTGAGTTGTGGAATACAAATGGGGAAGGTTGACCTAAATTGCCCACATGGAAGCCATCTTTCTTAGGTCCCAAAGAGAATGATGTTTATTTAAAAGAACTAAAGGAAGAAATAACATCATACATAAAAATGTGGAAAGACACTATTGATAATGATGATTCACCAATTGTTACAGATGAATTAAAAATAAAGTAGAGTATTGGGAAAGAGTTCTTGATACATTATATGAAATCCACAATGATCATACAATAGTGGAAGGAAGTGATTCATCTTCTAAGTATTTCTGGCCTAAGGCAAGGAAAATTGTCAATGCTAACTCTAATGGACTCCATGTAAGCTCAAGTATTATGGATGGGGATTTTGATAATGTGATAGATGAACCAGTGTATGTTGGACCCAAGTGAAACAAACCAAAGCCAACATTCAATCCTATGATGTTGAGAAAGGAAATATATTGCTAGTTATATCAGGAAATGAGGGTGAAGGGGAGATGATTTGGATGGAAAAAGCCACCTCAAAATATTCCAAGACGATCAAAGTGAGAATCTTCATGTAAAGGTTGATTGGTGGAAGCCTAGTTCAGGGAAATACAAGGGAAAAATATTAGAACAATATTGGGTACCAAATCCCGATGACACAAAACTTGGATCTATTCCAATTAATACCATAGTTTGGGCATGGATGCCAAAGAAAAACCATTGCAAGAAGACCAAGACAAATAAATGTGTAGAAGTTGTACTTGATATACTTCGGAAAATACCATGGGATCATGTGGAAATGATTCATGAATGTAATTTTGTCCTTTGAAGGATTTAATAATAAACACGAAGATACACTTTTCAATGTTTGTTGTAGATCAAATATTCTCTTCATATTATTTTTTGAGGAGTTTTATATTATTTAATACATCTATGCAAATTTTGGTTCAACTTCAATGTATTCATGTGACGATGCTTTATCCAAATTACATGACACCATTCAATATTTAACTTTTCAATGCTTTGTTTAGATCAATATAACTTTTCACTAATATAACTTCTCACTATATCAACCTTGCATAATCAAATTCAATAATGCACGTAAAAACATTTTCTAGACTTAGTATATTAAAACTATATTGAAGTTTTAATACCATAGTTTGGGCATGGATGCCAAAGAAAAAACATTGCAAGAAAAACAAGACAAATAAATGTGTAGAAGTTGTACTTGATCTACTTGGGCGAATACCATGGGATCATGTGGAGATGATTCATGAATGTAATTTTGTCCTTTGAAGGATTTACTAATAAATATGAAGATACACTTTTCAATATTTGTTGTAGATCAAATATTCTCTTCATATTATTTTTTGAGGAGTTTTATATTATTTAATACATATATGCAAATTTTGGTTCAACTTCAATGTATTCATGTGACGATGCTTTATGAAAATTACATGATACCATTCAATATTTAAGTTTTAAGTGATTTGTTTAGATCAATATAACTTCTCACTATATCAACCTTGCATAATCAAATTCAATAATGCACTTAAAAACATTTTCTAGACTTAGTATATTGAAACTATACTGAAGTAGCTAATTAATATTATTTTCAATATAAAATGTTTAAACATTTCAAGAATAAATACAATATAGTCTAAAGTGAGTTTTTCCTAATATTCCTTATTATATTTGATATAAATCAAATTGTACTACTTTATTTCATTCTAATTCATAATAATTTGATTTTGATAGTTAAACAACTTGCAAACTCTAAAGTGGTGTGAACATTATACTCAACATTCATAAAATAGTTACTTAGTGTCAATGATCAAAATGGTTAATAATAATAACAAACACAATTACTATGTCGTTAAACAAATTTATATGTAAGAAATTTCTTAAGAAAACTATTATTCATGAGTCAATTTCGCTTTAATACATAAATAAAAATATTAATGATAACATAAATTATGTAAGGAATCCAAGTTTTAGAGGGATATTAATGTGTTCTTTTCAATATAATATGTTCAAACACATTATGAATAAACATTGAGCACTTGCAATATCTAGTTCACTTGGTTTTTAATTGATTTTGATTGTTAAAACTATTAATAATAAACATTGAACACAATATTAACATCAATGTCATTAAATAACTTCATCCTTAAGAAATTTGTGGTATATTAATCTATTTGATGAAGTAAACCTTGATCAATTACTTAGTTTTTAATACAAAAATATTAATAATAATATAAATAAATTTTGTTGCTATTCTAATTCATAATTTATTTTGATCATTACAAGGGTAAACCTAGACTTAATAATGAAATATTTTCTCTTGTGGACTTTAACATGGCGCAACTTCCTATCATAAAATATAGTACTTAGACAATATTAATTACTATGACAATAAATAAAATTGTTATAGTAACAAACACATTGGAATTATGTCAATCAATACCTTTATAGGTCACTAGAAGATGGTGCCAATCTCATAGACTTACTATAGTAACTCAAAGTTTAGACACAATAGTTACTATAATATTAAATTATAACTAAATCTAGGTTAGTAATAGTAATAGACATTAATTATTAATTCCATTAAATAAATTATCTAGTTCACTTGGTTTTTAATTGATTTTGATTGTTAAAACTATTAATAATAAACAAACACAATATTAACATCAATGTCATTAAATAACTTCATCCTTAAGAATTTGTGGTATATTAATCTATTTGATGAAGTAAACCTCGATCAATTACTTAGCTTTTAATACAAAAATATAAATAATAATATAAATAAATTTTGTTGCTATTCTAATTCATAATTTATTTTGATCATTACAAGGGTAAACCTATACTTAATAATGAAATATTCTCTCTTGTGGACTTTAAAATGACTCAAACTTCCTATAATAAAATATAATACTCATAGTGAATACAATATTAGCATCAATGCCATTAAATAACTTTATAGGTAAGAAATTTCCCGTATCCTCATATTAACATCAATGCCATTAAATAACTTTATAGGTAAGAAATTTCCCATATCCTCGATCAATTATTTAGCTTTTAATACAAAAATAGAAATAAATTTTGTTGCTATTCTAATTCATAATTTATTTTGATCATTACAAGGGTAAACCTAGACTTAATAATGAAATATTTTCTCTTGTGGACTTTAAAATGGCCCAAATTCCTATAATAAAATATAGTACTCAGACAATATTAATTACTATGACAATAAATAAAATTGTTATAGTAACAAACATATTGGTATTATGTCAATCAATACCTTTCTAGGTTAATAATAGTAATAAACATTAATTATTAATGCCATTAAATAAATTTATACATGAGAAATTTCTTACAAATCTATTATTCATAATGTAATATTTCATCAACCTAGTTTTGAATAGAAATACACATAATAATAATA
>ML790952.1:28370-41609 GCA_009831015.1 Picea engelmannii
CTAGCATATGTACGCGAGTTGTAGTGGTGCATCAAGCATGTGTACGCAGACAATAGTGATGCAGGGCACGCACATCTTCAAAAATAATATTTTTTAAGAAGAGATTTTAGTGATGGCTTGACAAAAATAGCAAGTAAGATGGTATGATGCCAAATATGCATATGTGGTGCAATTTAGGGTTATAACACTAAGGTTTTGTCAACCTTCTACTAGTATACTAACTCAACACTAGTTAGTATATTAAATTATAATTAAATTTCTTAATAATAGTAAGAGACACAATATTAATTTTATTAAATAACCTTAAACAACTTAGCTTTTAATACAAGTTATAAATAATGTAAGGAATCCAAGTCTAAAGACTTGAAAGATTTTCTTCCGCAAGTTTATGTAAATTTGATTTTATATAGTTCATCACCATAAGTTTATCACAAAAATGGTGAATATATACATTCAAAGTAGTGAACCAAACAATTTTCTAATTCCTCAATTTGAAAAAAGGCAATCTTGCTAATTTAGTTCAAAATTATAGATCCATTGTTTCTGATATAGATCCATATTTTTTACTTAACACGCATGTTAAGGTGTAACTAAATCAAGATCCATAGTTTTGATCTAGATCCACTTAACTTTCAATAGAAAAATATATATAATAATAATGAAAATAAATTATGATGATACCTTTATAATGATACAAGAGAGTTTATAATGATATCTTTAAAAAAATGGTGAATATATACATTCAATCTAGTGAATTATGAGATTTTATAATTCCTTATTTTGAAAAAACTCAATCTAGCTAAAGTTCTAAAATTCTAGATCCACTGAATATTTCCAAATTTAATGAAATATGTGTTAAATGGTTACATCGATAGTGATGAGGCTTGGGTTTTATGTTGACTGTGGTTTCGTTGCAAAATCTTATTGGTTGATATGATGACGAATGTGTGTGATCGGGCATGTTTTGAAAGTCAGTTCATATTTGGAAAGGGACATGTGTATATTTTAATTTGGGTCGATTGTGAATTGGTAGACAATGGATGGTACTTTTATAGTGATGCATTATGGGATAGAGGTCGAACATATTGCTGTGTGTTTTTAAAAAAAGGGAAGGCAAAGAAATAAAAGATAAACATTTTCTTAACAGTACTGTTGAATGGAAAGTTGTTTCGATTATGAGTATGATTGCACAAACTGTTCTAAATTGAAAAGTTTTGGGAAATTTGAATGTTGGAACAGCAAATAGTTTGATACAAACTAATTGTTGATATGGTGTTGGTTATTTTTGGATTAATTTTATTACAAAGTTATGATTATTGATTACTTAATTTGTTTTATGAACAACATCTGTTAATTTCCCTGCCATTCTCTCACTTTTCCACACATTACGAATCCCCTCACATTCCCAGATTCATTATTTGTGCCCTGTTCTTAAAATTAAACTATAATTAAATGAAAACTTTGTACTATAGAAATTAAAGGATGACACGGAGATGAGTTACAGTTGATATGTTTTGTTATTACAACACGGTTGATTGTTTGATGATTTGTTGAGTAGTAATCACGATCTATTCCCTTTCATTTTATCACTTTTCTCTCAATACAACCCCTCATATATCCCAGAACCCTTATTCACCCCCTTCTCATTGACAAGTATTAAACTATTTTTATGGATTGGATTGCATGATTCTAATGTGTTGCGAAGCCAAACTTTGTTTCATATTTTAAGAGATGTCATGTATGGTTTTTTTTAAGAAACTAGTTGTTAATAAACAATGCATACAGGAATGAGCTTCTTTAGAAGAGGAAGCCATGGCCAAAATAACACGGGAAGAGGAAATTGGAATAGGGGCCCTAGAATGCCAAGGTTTTCGATACATTTTGATGCAGATCCACATGAGTTGAACCATCTTTTCCAAGCTAGGTTTTTCAACTAGATTGGAGAAGGGGTGGTCCAACCTAGGCCAGAAAGGCCTTATTTCCAACCCCCACATGTCCCTGGTATACCAGTTCCCCCTCATGTCTCATTACAACCTGAAGTCCCTGAAAATGATGGATGACAAGAGATTGTTCACCCGACAGTATCCCAACATCGTGGTTGGCCCAATTTGTCTCTACCTACTCCTCCTCCACCGGTTAACCCAATTGTCCAAGATTCCCCTGCACACTCACCTGTACAATATTCTCGTGCAAGCAAGAGACTAAAAACTAAAGCCCACCATGCACCTGATAAAGGAAACATTGTTGCTTCCCCCTCCTCTCCCTCAAGTGATTCTGCCAAATATGTTTCATCCTGCATGCACTTGAGAGATGATTGCTCTCATGTTATTAGTGATATCGGGCCTAAAGGCTCCACACAGCCTAAGGCAGATTCAAAGAAATCAAAGGGAGAAAATAGCAACAAGGGGAAAATTGCCTCTCAAAGTGGCAAATATGGTTTTTGAGTGTTTTTATTTATTGATGGTTGAGAACAGTTGATTGTTGAAGTTTTTGGACAACACACTATTTTTGGATATTTTGGATATGGTTTCAAATATCATTGATATTAATTTTCAAATTGTGAATATGGTGATGGGAGCCACAAGGAGGGATGTGTTTGATTGATTGATTGACTAGTTGTGTTTATGTTTGTTAAGAAACTAAAGGGAGTCACAAGGGGTCCCACCTACTAGTTATTATTTATTAAAGACCCTTATTATTATTATTATATTAATTCTTCCCCTAAACTAAAAGTTAGTTGAGTTTTAGTTAAATTAACTAAAAGAGGTAGTTTAACTACTTCAACTAATTTAAATTGCTTAAAGGCAAAAAGAGGAGGAACAAGAGGAGAGTAGAAGGAGAAAGCATACTAAGGTCCGCTCTTGATTTTTATTGAGATAGTTTATTTTTCATTTATTCTTTAATTCATTGAAATCCTAATTCTCTTTTATGACAACAGGGTCCTATTGTAGACAACAATATTTAAGGTTGAATTACATCATCCCGACACTTGTTTTCAGAGGTGTTGATCTATCTTTGATAGTTTATGTAGACTTGTCTTTTTATGAATTAAATTTCATGACTGATAAAGGATAGTGTGCAGAGTCAAGTGGGCAACAATTTGTGGCAAGATGATCCATCTTTTAAAGTTTAGTTTTTTACTTTCTGTCAGAAGTCCTTTTCTATGGTTTTCATCAGGGACATCTAAGTTTGACTTTGATCCAAACTTCCTCAAGGAATTTTGTAAAGAGAATGATTATTTTGATTAATTGGAATGAAATAGGAGATTTATTTCTGTCTCATCTGTGTTAATTATTGACTTGGTGTTTTTGTTTATGTCTCTACATTTACTTTTACATCTGTTATATTCATAAAATTACATAAATATTGAATTTTTCAACAATGTTTTATTTATAAGAAAATCAGCCTAAGCCCTTATAACCAATACCTGTGGATTAAGAAACAATTTTTGAGGCTATAAACATAGGGTGATATTCACATCTATCTTTCCTTAGCCAAGAAAGATCTGAAAATTCTTGAGTAAGATCATTTCATATATTTTCCTCAACACACACCACTGAGAAGAAAATCCTCAAAAGATACAAGCCAAACAAACGACACTTTTGAATGCTTCCAACCCAGGGAGATGAAGTCTTGATCATCCAAAGCATTCACAAAGGAAAACAACTAGCCAGGAGAAGCAATTATCCATATCTCCGACCGATGGTCCCTTCTGGTGTCGCCCAGAGAATAGAGAGTCTTCCTCAGGTACCATGATACAACCCTCGCAGTCACATGTGTGTCAACCTATATAATGGCAACTAGGCCACCAACCTATAATCAACAACCATGGGCGTAAAATCGACAATCAAGTGAGTGTATGGACAAGGTAACTAAGCCCAAAGCTCCTCCTAAGGCCTGAAACACAATAGGGACAGAATCACTCTTAGAGTACCTTGGATGGATCTAAGTGTCTTAGAGGTCTGACACAAGTCATGCTAGTAATGCTACAGGATTCACCCCCAATACACACTCTCCCAGATATTTTTTCGGGATCATGAGTGGATATCTTTGTCACCGTCCTCCATGCGGCCTCGTGTTTGACTCCTGTGTTAGAGGAGCTTCCCAGATTGAGTAATTACAAAGTGGATTTTTCACACCCTAGAACAGACACCTAAGTTAATTTTTGGTTGGCCTTGGAGATTTTACCTCTCCACACCTAATCCAAGGCCCTAGCCTAAGCTATTGATGAACCCTAGAAAAATTGTTACATTAGCGTGTTCGTTTTAGGGGATTTTATTACTCAAGGAATGGAAGTGCAACTTATGTTGTTTGGGACTCTTGCAAAAATTAAACTTATTAGAACACTGGAAAAGAAGACTTTACACTAATTCTACAAATGAAAAAGAGATTCAAGTAAAAATTATGAACAATCCTTCAAACCTAAAAATGAAATCTTTTCTCCTTTCCATGCAAAATGTACAATGCAACTTTCGAGCGAAACAAAAGAGAAAATGAAGGATTTTCTTTCTTATGTTTCTTTTGAAATTCTTTCAATATGAGAATAAAACACAACCCTATGTTAATTCATTTTTCTTTTTCAAATAACGATGCAAAGCAATGCAAAGAAAGAAAGAGACCTAAACAACTAGTTTTTTTTTTGTCTTCCAATCAAAGAAAAAATAACAAAATATGCTAAAAGAAACTACAAAATACACGATTCGTGCCCCCCCCCCCCATCCATGAGGGGGAATTTTTTTTTTTAATTACAACTTATTTTTCTTAAAATTCAAGCTTAAAATAAGCCAAAAATGCTTGGAAACACAGAGAGACAAGAGGATTTTTTTATTTATTTCATAAACAATATGAGCCTACAAACTATCTAAACCCCAAACAAAATAAGCTTCTGGAACTCAAGAAGACATGGGAACCACAAGTTTCTTGTAGGAAAAGGAAAATATTTTGAAAAAATTCTCCAAAACAACAGAGACATGTGTTGTGCACGACTAGACTGCATATCTACACGGGTTGTATATAATGCATAATGTGTATGTGCGTGTGTTGTATAGAGAACAAGGTGCATACGGGGAAAATCCCCCTAAACTAGGTCTAATGAATAGGCAGAGCGATAACTCCCTTAAAAGACTAATCTACCCTTAATCTACCCCAAAACCATCTAAACTATGTGATGAAAGAGTGATGCAAGAGCATCACCAACTCATCAAGCGAGCTAGCACGGAAGCGGAAGACAGTTGGATAAGCCAACACAAATTTTGAAAACACCTTGAAACTGTTGCACGAACATTAATGAGGAAATTTAATGAAGCGCACTTGTATATTGTAATCAGACCTTGAGCACCTCGCTCTCGTCTAAAGTAGATAGAGGCATTTATGTTGAGATCAAATAGGTAGATAGAAATTAAATATTAGATTGGACAGTTTTAGAAGAGAGAGGGAAATGAGATATAGACACCCTCATTGTGCATTAGTATTATTGAATTCAGGAAGAGAAAGAGCATGCAGAGAGCTGTGTAAGAACACCCATGTATAGGTCTTGAATTAATAGAAGGAAATTGATTCAAATTCACGGCGTTGTGTTATTCTCTATGTATGTATGTTAATTGAGATTCTCTTGAATGTTTGCTTCCTGTTATGCATTTGCTATTGTGATGTATTTATGATTTCATGCTTTGAGTGAAGTCTGAGAGGAAATAGGAATGAGTTTCAATTGTTTCTCTATTTGAGCCAGAGAATTTCTGCAAGGAGGGCAATTGAAGTGTCCGCAAGGAGTGCATTGACAGAAGGTTCAGATAGAGATAAATTTTGTTCTCATTCACCCACAAGTGCAGTTGGGCACCGGAGCCATGCAAGGAGTGCGCAGGCCGAGTGAAACTTCAGGGTTGCAAACCTGAGGAAAGTGTTTAAAGACTGTTGTTGCAGGTGTGCGTAGAGTCGAGGGTTTTCAACACGAAGACGTGGTTGAAGGTTGCCGCAAGGAGTGCGTGCAAGGGACTTCTGAAGGACTTGGAAGTCGTGGAAAATATCAGGAGGGATAAGGCCTCAGAGTTGTTGAAGGACAGCGGGTCTAAGTTGTTCTTTGAAGGTTGGTAAGAAGCATTGCAAGCTTGCGTACAGGTGAATGAGTTTCGTGGAGGAACACTCAGTCATTCCGCAGATTTCTCAAAGGAGGAATGGACGATCGGCATTCTCCAAGGAGGATTCGCGACATCCCGTGAGCCGACAGATGTCACCAAGGTGCAGGGGAGATATCGCAGGTATTCCTGAGAGGTTAAAATCTCAGGAGGGGGAGAGTCGTTGATCCAAGTCATTTAGGGCCGTTGGATCTACACGTACATCATGTATCGGGGTTCAGAGTATCAGAAGTTTCGAAGACAGGATACTCTTGCAATTTGAAATCGCGATACGCGATTTCCCGACAGTTAAAAGATATCATGGGCCACAACGGAGTTAGTGGAGGAAAGGTGGCGCGAGTTATCGGAGTTCGGGGAAAGTAAAGTCTCAAAACATTTGACATTAGGATTCACAATTCCGCAAAGTCTGAAATCCCAACGAGGGGATGGGACCATTGAATAGTCAAACCATGTGTGCATCGGAGCATCAGCACATCGGGGTTCAGGGTTCGGTAAATCCATTTTCTTGATATTGCGAGTGGCGAAATCGTGATAGGAGAAATCCCGACAGGGTAAAGGAAGGGTCAGCGTTGACTTCCATCGGGGTTCGGAGATCCAAAACACCAGCGCTCGACCATAGACCTCGCAATACCACGAAGTCTGATTCCCCGATAAGTAAGAAGGGGGCCGTGTTGAAGAGTTATGTGGGTGTATATTTCTCGATAGGGAAATAGAAGAACATTTAAGTTCTTCGGGCCGATAAGGGAGAGAAGATCCTGTGAGTGGACGTGCCCTACGGAGCGCGCCTGCGTCAGTTTGGTATCAGAGCAAAGAAAGACTCTTTTCTTTCTATAGCAGAGAAGAGGAGAATTCACCATGCCGCCCAGGAGAAGGGACGCACAGTCACCCAATCCAGAGGATAGGGAAATGCAGCAACAAAGAGGCAGGAAGATGGCAGATCCAGCCATAGAAAGATAGATGCATGATCTCTGAGCTAGACTCGAAGACATGGAGACAGCCCAAAGATGCACAACCAGTGCAGGGGATCTTAGTGATTTTGAGAGAGAAGCTGAGGCTGAACGAGAGGAAGAAGTTGCAGCCGAAGATGCATCAAACAAGCATTTGATCAAATCTATTGCCAGGATGGGTACAAGAGCAAAGATGGACATTCTAGTTTACAAGGGAAACTTGGATGCAGAGGAGCTTCTAGACTGGATTAGAGCTCTTGACACATACTTCGACTATGAAGATGTTGAAGATGACAAGAAGGTCAGACATGCTGTCACGAGATTGAAAGGACATGCAGCATTGTGGTGGGATGAACTACAAGCTGACAGACACTGCAAGGGAAAGCAGAAGATTAAGAGCTGGGACAAGATGATCGCAAAGATGAAGGCAAAATTCATCCCCAGAGACTATCGAGTTACTATGTTCAAGAGAATGTAGAACCTAAGACAGAAGCTGATGACAGTGAAACAATACACTGAAGAATTCTACAGACTGAACATCAGGGCAGGTCATCGGGAGAGCAATGATGAGAAATTTTCCAGATATATGAATGGCATGAGATATGATATCCAGGATGATATGAGCATGGTAACCATTCGAACGGTGGAAGATGCTTATCAGATGGCTCTGAAAGTAGAAGAAAAGTTGAGCCAAAAGCAGGGACAGAGGGGCCGAGGTAGGATCCAGCCCAACGGCAAGTCAGTTGCCCAGGAAAGAACCCAGAAGCCCAAGGAGGAATGGAAGAAACCTCGGGGTAAAGTTGAAAGAGGTGGGACCTCACAGAGAGGGCCATATGTTGAACATGGAGGGTAGCATAATGAGCAGAGAGGAGATTATGCTGACAACAACACTTTTCCTCCTACTAGAGGTAGAGGAAGAGGAAGAGGTGGAGTAATCACATGCTTCACATGTGGAAAGAATGGGCACAAGTATTATGAGTGTCCAGAGAAAAAGAAGGAAACTGGAGAAGCTCACATCGCCAAAGCACAAAGGCGGGATGTGGAAGTAGAAGATGTTGAAGGTGGAAGATCGCTGATGATGCGAAAAGTCCTTTTGACACCTGAGAAAGAGGTGGAAAGTTCAGTCCAAAGGACCAGACTTTTTAGGACTACTTGCAAGACCAAGCACAGGGTATGCAAGGTCATAGTGGACAGTGGTAGCATGGACAATCTTGTTTCAACAAAGATGGTAGAGAAGATGGAGCTGGAGACGACTGATCATCCAATCCCATACAAAGTTTCGTGGCTACAAAAAGGACACCAGGTAACTGTTACTAAACAATTCTTGGTTGAATTCAAGATAGGAGGATATAATGATAAGATATTATGTGATATCATTCCTATGGATGTTTGTCATCTATTGCTGGGAAGACCGTGGCAATATGATAGAAATGTGATTCATGATGGATGGATGAACACATACACCTTAGAAAAGAATGGGAGGACACAAATGTTGCTTTCGATAAAGGATAAGGAGGTGAAGCCGGAAGTAAGAAACACAGTACTTCTCATGAGTGGGAAGGAACTTCTTATCGAGGTTAAGAAGAAGGAGGATCCATAATTCATTGCGGTCAGGAAGCCGAGGATTGTTCTGACTAGCACAAGAGTGGATGGTTTACCAGAGGAAGTTCAGGAACTGCTGGAAGAGTTTGATGACATCATAGTGGATGAACTACCTCGTTCGTTGCCACCAATCAGGAGTGTGAGTCATCATATCAATCTCATACCGGGAGCCAGTTTTCCAAACAAAGTCGCGTACAGATTGACGCCGCAGGAGAATGAAGAAGTTAAAAGGCAAGTCCAGGATTTGTTGGACAAAGGATTGGTCAAGGAAAGCTTGAGTCCATGTGATGTTCCAACAATACTCAGTCCGAAGAAAGATGGAGGCTGGAGTATGTGCACTGATTCAAGGGTGATCAACAAGATAACCATCAGGCATAGGTTTCCATTACCGAGGATGGATGATTTAATGGATTGCTTAAGTGGAGAAAAATTCTTTTCAAAGATTGATTTGAAAAGCGGATATCACCAGATTCGCATGAGAGAGGGTGATGAATGGAAGACAGCATTCAAGACAAACGAGGGTTTGTATGAATGGCGTGTTATGCCATTTGGCTTAACAAATGCACCAAGTACCTTCATGAGGTTGATGAACGAAGTCTTGAAGGAGTTCATCGAGAAATTTGTCATTGTGTATTTGGATGACATACTGGTTTACAGTAAGACAACAGTGGAGCATCTGAAGCATTTGGCTACAGTGATGTAGAAATTGCAGTAGGAGAAGTTGTTGATAAACATGAAGAAATCCTCATTCATGAAGACAAAACTCATTTACTTGGGGTTTGTTATTTCGGCGAATGAGTTGAGGATGGATCTAGAGAAGGTGGAAGTGATCAAGAATTGGCCATCACCGAGAAGTATTTTCAAGGTGAGAAGTTTTCATGGATTGACTAGTTTCTACCGAAAGTTCATTCGAAGTTTCAGTGGAATTAGCACAGCAATGATGGATATAGTGAAGAAAAGACATAAATATTTTCACTGGACTGAAGAGGTCAAAAAGAGTTTTAATCTGTTGAAGAGGAAGATTACAGAACAACTAGTTTTAGTGTTGTCGGATTTCCAAAGGACATTTCAGGTGAAATGCAATGCAAGCGGATTTGCAATCGTGGCAGTCTTAAGTCAAGAAGACAGGCCGATAGCATATTTCAGTGAGAAGCTGAATGAGGTGAAATTGAAGTACTCCACATATGACAAGGAATTCTATGCCATCATTCAGGCATTGAAAAAGTGGAGGCATTACTTGATCCCGAAAGAGTTTGTTTTGTATAGTGATAATCATGCATTGTAGTTTGTGACTCAACAGGAGAAGTTGAATCAGAAGCATGTTAAATGGGTTGAGTATATGCAGAATTTCACTTTTGTGATTAAGCATATTTTGGGTACTGCTAACAAAGTTGTTGATGCTTTGAGCAGGAAGTGTTTGTTGTTGTAGGAGTTCAGAGTCAAAACGCTGGGTTTTGATGATCTCAAGGACATGTATGCTAAAGATCAGGATTTCAAGGAGGCATATGAAGCAGCTGAGAATCCATTTCTCAGAGATAGAAGCCAGTGGGTTGAGTACATGATCCAAGAAGGATTGTTGTTTAAGGGCAATCAACTATGTATTCTGAAATGCTCCATGAGGGAAAACTTGCTGAAGGAGAAACACAGTAGAGGATTGGCCGGACATTTTGGTCATGACAAAACATTCGCAAAGCTAAGCGAGTCATACTTTTGGCCAGGGATGTGATCAGAGGTCAAGATATTTGTGGACAGATGTAGGATTTGCCAGCATTCGAAGGGGAGGAAGAAGAATGTGGGTTTTTATCAACCATTGCCCATACCTAAAAGGCCATGGGATGCGATTAGCATGGATTTTGTATTGGCGTTGCCAAAGACACAAAGAGGTGTTGATTCAATCTTTGTGGTGGTGGATAGATTTTCCAAGATGGCACACTTCATTCCATGTCAGAAGACCAACGATGTGACTCACATCGCAAACCTATTTTTCAAAGAGGTCATTCGACTTCATGGGTTGCCGAGAAGCATAGTTTCGGATCGAGATACGAAATTCATAGGGAATTTCTGGAGAACCTTATGGAAGAATCTAGGAACTAGCTTGGCATTTAGTTCAGCGTATCATCCGCAGACGGATGGACAAACAGAAGTGATCAACAGAAGTCTGGGAGATTTACTGAGAAGCTTGGTGATAAAGCACCACAGTAGTTGGGACAATATATTGTCACATGCAGAGTTTGCATATAACGACTCAATGAATCAAAGCATAGGGAAAAGTCCATTTCGAGTTGTTTATGGAATGCATCCAAGAGGGATTTTTGAATTGAGGGATTCAGAACGGGATGCAACAAGGAGCGCTAGTGTAGAAGAATTCGCTGAGGCGATGAAAGAACTTCATAGCAAGGTGAAGGAGCTACTGCTGGAATCAAGCCAAGAGTATAAGCGCAGAGCAAATCAGCATAGAAGACAACTTTAGTTTGAAGTTGGTGATCTGGTTCTGGCACACTTGAGAAAGGAAAGGTTCCCAAGGGGAACATACAATAAGCTGAAGATGAAGAAAATCGGACCCTGCAAGGTCTTGAAAAAGTTCGGGGCAAATGCTTACGAGATTGAATTACCTGATGGGATCAGAATATCTCTGATATTCAATATCTCTAATTTGTACCCATATAAGGCTGAAGAAACAAAGACTAGAAATGAGCAGCCAATGATCCAGTGGACAAAGCAGATGCCAGTTGCAGATAAGCCGCAGATGGAGTGCATACTGGATAAACGAGTGGGTAAGAAGACCAGGTGGAAAGAATACTTTGAGTATCTGGTCAAGTGGAAGAATCATCCCATTGAAGATGTCAGCTGGGAGACTGAAGCAGAGATACAAAATCATGGATAGACCATGCAGGAGCTCATGGATAGGGGCCCATGAAAGTTTTCAAGCCAAGGAGTATGATGCAGGAGTATCGCCAACTCATCAAGCGAGCCAGCGCGGAAGCGGAAGACAGTTGGATAAGTCAGCACAAATTTGGAAAACACCTTGAAACTGTTGCACGAACATTAATGAGGAAATTTAATGAAGTGCACTTGTATATTGTAATCAGACCTTGAGCACCCTGCTCTCGTCTGAAGTAGATAGAGGCATTTATGTTGAGATGAAATAGGTAGACAGAAATTAAATAATAGATTGGACAGTTTTAGAAGAGAGAGGGAAACGGGATATAGAAACCCTCATTGTGCATTTGTATTATTGAATTCAGGAAGAGCAAGAGCATGCAGAGAGCTGTGTAAGAACACCCATGTACAGGTCTTGAATTAATAGAAGGAAATTGATTCAAATCCATGGAATTGTGTTATTCTCTGTGTATGTATGTTAATTGAGATGCTCTTGAATGTTTGCTTCCTGTTATGCATTTGCTATTGTGATGTATTTATGATTTCATGCTTTGAGTGAAGTCTGAGAGGAAATAGGAATGAGTTTCAATTGTTTCTCTATTTGAGCCAGAGAATTCCTGCAAGGAGTGCAGTTGAAGTGTCTGCAAGGAGTGCGTTGGCATAAGGTTTAGATAGAGATAACTTTTGTTCTCATTCACCCACAAGTGTAGTTGGGCACCGGAGTTGTGCAAGGAGTGCGCAGGCCGAGTGAAACTTCAGGGTTGCAAACCTAAGGAAAGTGTCTAAAGACTATTGTTGCAGGTGTGCACCGAGTCGAGGGTTTTCAACACGAAGATGTGGTTGAAGGTTGCCACAAGGAGTGCATGCAAGGGACTTCTAAAGGACTTAGAAGTCGTGGAAAAGCTCAGGAGGGATAAGGCCTCAGAGTTGTTGAAGGATAGCGGGTCGAAGTTGTGCTTTGAAGGTCGCTAAGAAGCATTGCAAGCTTGCGTACAGGTGAACGAGTTCCGTGGAGGAACACTCAGTCATTCCGCAGATTTCTCAAAGGAGGAACGGACGGTCGGCATTCTCCGAGGAGGATTCGCGACATCCCATGAGCTGACAGATCTCACCAAGGTGCAGGGGAGATATCGCAGGTATTCTCGAGAGGTTAAAAGATCAGGAGGGGGAGAGTCGTTGGTTGGATCTACACATACATCGTGTATTGGGGTTCGGAGTATCGAAAGTTTTGAAGACAGGATACTCTTGCAATTTGAAATCGCGATACATGATTTCCCGATAGTTAAAAGATATCGTGGGCCACAACAGAGTTAGTGGAGGACAGGTGGCACGAGTTATCGGAGTTCAGGGAAAGTAAAGTCCCGAAACATTTGGCATTAGGATTCACGATTCCACGAAGTCCAAAATCTCGACGAGGGGACAGGACCGTTGAATAGTCAAACCACATGTGCATCGGAGCATTGGCACATCGGGGTTCGAGGTTCGGTAAATCCATTTGCTTGATATCGCGAGTGGCGAAATTGTTAAGCCCTAATATTGGCTCATTACCCCTTAATTGGGGCATATTAGATTAGTAATGCTATTTTATTTATGTTGGCTTTAGGCCATTAGTTGTAATTTAGATTAGTAATGTTATTTTATTTATGTCGGCTTTAGGCCATTATTTGTAATTATACCTC
>ML790952.1:50593-63045 GCA_009831015.1 Picea engelmannii
AAGATTATGAAATTTTCAGAGTCTGAAACTTCATCGAAATCCATTTATAGAGAAAATAAAAATATGACTCTTTTGAGACTAATTTCAGGACTAGTCACAAACCCCAAATTCCACATAATATATCTCCAAAACTGTAAAGAACCAAAACTTGAAATTTGAACCAAATATACTTTGATATGTTTTCTTAGTGGCCACAAAATTTCATAATTTGAAACTTCTCAAAAAAAAAAATTATAGTGAAAATACCAAGATGACTTATTTAAAACAAATTTCAGAACGAGTCAAAACCCCTATCTTCCATAGGCTATATCTCTAAAAGTAAAACAAACCAGAACTTGAAATTTTTACCAAACATACTTGAATATATCACCCGAGTAAAATTTGAATTTCACTATCTAAAGCATCCCATAAAAAAAAGTATAGAAAAAATTACAAGATGACTCGCTTGAAGAATCAAAACCCTAGGATCGACTCTCTGATACCAAATGTTATGATCCAACGCATTAAAAATGATAAAATTCAATGAATATAGTCCACTTCGAGGGGGAAACCTAATTTTACAATATATCCAATTCATAATACAATATGAGATTACATAAGATGATCCTAATACTAGGTCTCCTTGGTATATATATAGGAGAAAAAGGGTACAATTTTAATGAAAGGGTACAATGAAGGGTTCCATCCTACATACAAATATAATAATAGAAATGTAATAATTCAATATCCAAGGCTTAATAAGGGATTTTATACATAACATGGGGTTTTTTTCTAGGGATTGACAAATATGAACCATGCTAGTAACAACTTGCATAGTGTATTTACTTGTATAGTTGAAAGCAATGTATGGCATTATGTTTCTTCTAACATGTTTCTTGGTGTATTTGGAATAAAGACAATTTTATTGAGAATAATTATTTTCGAGGTTATGGATAATCTTTCCTTGCATCATCCCTTAGTGTGGGATTTAGTATTAAATTCCCATGTTGGAACTGAAGCAAGGATGAGGTGGAAAGACTATCTTTCTTATTTGAGTGGCAATCTTCTTGGGGACTCTTTTATTGGATATTTTATAGAGGACAAGGATTAGGATATGCTGAATTCCATGTTTATGCACTCTAAAGACTATATTTCTTGTAACTATTTGGTAATGGGAGATTCAATTCATGACTCATCATAGATTTGGACGCATGAATCTAGTTGATCTAGCATGTTCATAGATTTATAACACATTCTCTATAATTTTCTTGGAGGAATTTTCCATAGCTATACTTTTGTGAAATGTAAATAAAGGTAGGATAACCTTTCGAGTTATTATAAAAAGTAGTTGTGTTAATAGACAAAATATTTCAAGTGTTGAGAGTGAGCACATGAAAGAGGCCTCAAACATCAACAAATCACTATCAACTCTTAGGTATTGAAATCAACTAAACTTTTTTTTTACCTTTTGATGTTTTTAGATTGTTAATTCCATTACAATATGGCTTTACTATTGGATCAATTTTGTTTATTGGAAACTATATAATTTGAACTATGAAGCTAGAATTTTTCAAGATTGCAATCATGAATCTTGTAAATATTGTCAATGGGAAACCACAACATGTACCATATCATAGCTCCAATCTTACATTTCTCATCTAGGTAAATTTTGCATAGGTTAGCACTGGTCTTTTAAGTAGCAAAGAAGTATATAATTATTATTTCTCTCTTTTCCTAAATTACTTTTTATTGAAAGTATAGTAGAGAACTAGGATATATAAGCATTCTAGTGATTTCGATACATTTCCCAAGGAAAACCATCCCAAACCTGGTAGTCAATCCATGATTTGGCATCAATATAACCCATCCCAATTATGATTATTTCTTATAAATGGGCAACCAAATGTCATGTATAACAATAGATGAGTAGGATACAAATTTCAAAGTGTAATCAACACAAGTTTCAATCCCTTGTACATGCAAAATGTCTGTGCATTCCAAACTTTCATTTTTCCCTCATGCATTGGTCTGACGATGGTCTTTGAAGTAACTAAAAATTATTTAGTTAGTTCCTTAATATGTGTATCTTTACCCAATTTATTTTTATTGAAAGTATAGTGGGGAGCTATGATATATGTTTTCAAGTGATTTTGATATACTAGCCAAGGAAAATCATTCTAACCCAATTTTCAGCAAATTGTATATTCAAAATGTCTTTGTATTTTTCAAAATGTCAAGTTTTTACTCATCTTATAATTTCTTACTAATTTTATTTTTTATAAAATGATAAAATTATCCTATTAAATTTCACTTAAACCAATTTGGCTTGTTGGACATATGTTAAACCCYTTTGATGACAGAGGGAAATCGACTCTGGGAAGTCAAACACCTTCCCTCACACACACATATAAAGGATCTACACCCAATGAGGTTTGAACTTCGACTCTCTACATGGCGGTGCCCTATCCTAAGCACTAAGCCACAACCCAACAAAATGAAATAACACAAGCAATTTTTTTTCCAATTCAAATTCATTTTGTCAAGGATTAAATATATTTTCAAAGCTTCTTATGGTTCAAGAATCAAATATCTCATATGATCAAGCAATGTTTTGACAACTTTAATCACAAAATGCAATGGTTCTTTCATGATTGTATTACAACATGATTCTTGGTGAATCTATAGCGTTACTACTTTACAATGGTTTTTAAAAATCTTGAATTTTGTATAAATTTTGATCGCTAAAAAGAGTGTTGACTATTTGTGAACAACAATTATACAATAGAGACCCTTATCACATTGAAATTTGGATACACTTAGCACATTGAAATTTGTGTAGAGAGAAAATTTTATTTGGAATAATGTAAGTTGAGAATCCTAATATTTTGTTTCCAGAAATTATTTAATCATGTCATTTCTTTTTTCTTTTTCTTGTGATCAATGGTTGCATGAACTACTCCTAATTGAGTGTTGTTGTGAATTTTAAAGGTTATGTAAATGAAGATGCTACAGGACATGTTATAACATTGAAGATGAAAATTCAATAGTTGAAGATATAGATAGTATTTACTAATTGTGAGTTCTTTGGATAAAGTGCATGTTTACTTGTGTTGGATTTCATATTTTCCAATTTGTAATGACTTTTATGGTTAGGATAAATTGCACTCAATGTTTCTTACAAAACTTATTTCTTACATGCATAGTCATTCACTTCTTCTATCAAATCTCTCTTGGATATCTTTCCATTCTTGATTTATCATTTTGTTGTAAAGTGTTATTGACCTAGTTCATTTAATGTTGTCTACGAGAAGATGGTGGTTTCTTGCATGGTCATCTAAATGGAGTGTCACTCACTAAATATAATGATTTTGGAAGCATTAACTTGATAATATCTCTAGGACCATATGAATGGGATATGAAGGCTCTAGCAATCCCACTTCTTGGTCATAAGAAGGATCTTCACGCAGGAATTATGTTCATGCATTTCATTTCCTTTTTCTACTCTTTTTTCTTGAATTGATTTATGTTACCCTACCTATAATTATGTATATTTGATTTTTATTGAAAATGGGGATTTATAATTTGAACTTGTAGGAGCCCTTAAAAGAGAGGAATATATAGTAACATCAATGAAGGAAATGGTTGTTGAAAATGAACAACTAAAACTTTTGGTAATTTTTCAGAATGTCCAAGATAAAAGGGAGTTCTATGATTTCCGCAATTTTATGCTCAGAGGCAACTTCTTGCATGTCTGATACCAAGAATCTTATGAGGGTAGAGAGTTGGAGTAAATTTTGAAACAAATAGAGGTATTACGAGATCATGTGTGTATTTTGATTAAAATATCCAAGTATTTTGAAGGTTCTTGTGAATACATATTTATCATGATAACATTCATATTCTTGTAGTTTCTCAAATCTTTAGACTAGAAGATTATCCATAAGAAAGACCCAAACCTTGTGAACCATGTCAATAATTTGTGTTTGGTTCAAATAAATATACTCTTCTATCCACTATTTTTACTAAGGTTTTGGATTAGTCCACCTGATAATAATTATTTTACCAATATCATTGATGTGGTTCCTTTATTACCTATCAGAAGGAATTGTCAGAAGCAAATATTTATGCCATCAATGAGGAGAATGTGTAAATGTGTTGAACCTGCACAGAATAAATCTAGCTAGAAAATACCACACACATTTGCATAGATAAATTGAGAAAGAAGAAGCAAGAGAGAAATAATGGAAGAATTCTCATTAATTGTAATGAATAATGAATAATTTACACATGATATACTATGTATAACTCAACCAATGCGCACTGGAGGTGAAGCCAATGCACCATAGTGGTGGTATAAAGTGATCTGGACACACACCAACAGTTATGGGAGTGAACTGCCACCTAGTCTAGTCTCTCGGGCAGTTACGAGAGTGAACTGCCACCTAGTTGAGTTAACTAGTCTACCAGTATTCAATTAACTAACTGAAGTAGAGTGAAGTGAGGAGGAGATCAGGGAATCATGGGTAATGCGCTCATCTAGTGATGATCCCAATGATGATTCACATTAGCTAGTGATGATCCCAACATTGCATGGTGACAAAACCAATGCAGCGTGTAGACTCCACTCAACTAGTCAAACTGAAGGGAAAACTGAAGAGAATATTCTCCCTAAACTTTAGGAGACTAGATAAAGACTAATAAACATAGGAAAAACCTTAGGAAAAATAAATACTCTGTGTGTGTGAAGTAACTCCAACACCCCCCCTGTTGTAGTGCCCCACCTCAGCAGGGTCTGCTGACCTCCCAATATTTGCATCTTCTCAATATCCGAGCTGGAGCATCTCTTCAATTCCCTACTGGAATCTGCAAGAAATTTCCAGAGGTCCTTCTCATGAAACTCCAATGTGCGAACAAGCACTAGGCACAAGTTTATCTCACGTGACCATGGGCTATGACCATGGGCTATGACCATGAGCCTAATCCAAAAGGCGTTTCACGATTTCGCATGTTAGGTCTTTGCAAGTGAGTCACCCTAACTCTCCCTACCTCTGAAACCCCAACAAGAGCCTAGTGTGTACTAGCCCCTCCCTTATCTTCCCTCAATGTGACCTCCTGTCATGACCTAGGGCTCAAATCTCAAGTGCATCGATATTTCACGTATTAACAATTCTCGATATGATTAGATCTATGGTCCACGATATTCCCTCAATCGATGGCTACGATCAAGTTGTGATCTCACATTTCACGACTTTAGAGGTTGATTCACCTCTTTCCTCTTGATCCTTGATTTCTCAATATTTGTGAGCACCAAATCGATGGCTCACAACTCTCTTTGATCGACGGTTGTGACCAAGTCACGATTTCATGTTTCATGGATTTGGGAGTCCCCTTACCTCTGTTCTCCTGACACCCAAAATAACGATGGTGCTAGATCGACGTTCCAAATATTTCCTTGGATTAATGACTGTGATCAAGTCAGGATTTTTTGTTTCATGGATTTGACTCTTATGGAGTCCCTTCGACACTTGATGAATTCCAAATCTGTGCACTCCTTGCAAAAGATTCTTACGCAAGACTTGGTTCTTGCGGGTGACTGTGCACAACTTGCAATAGTCGCTTTGCACTCCTTGCAAAGGGAAAGTTTCTTGCTATCTGTTCTGATCTTTAGAATCAACACAGATCCCGTAACACACTCCTTACATTCTATGTGCACACCTTGCACTCACTCAATAGAAAATAAATAATTGAAACTTATACTAACATTCACAGTTTCATCCATTCATAACGAAATTCATTCATTTATGAAGACACAATAACAAAGAATTACTAACAGCAACAATGCTATGCATTTGAATCAATTTTCCTCTATCATATTCATTCAAAAGTAAATGGCTACATCTAATATCAAAACAATAACTCAAAACTCAGAAAATTTCTACTAACTCGCAGCAGCCTCATTTGGGCATACAAAACCTCTATTTATCTCAGAGGGTCCTTAAGGTCCCCCCCGACTACTTGTCTACTCGAAAAACAAAAAAAAATCTAACTTCTATCTAAGTTCAATTACATTCAAGACTCGGAATGAAACACTCGGATCACTCATGATCATCTTCTCCCAAGCGTTTGATCTTCTTCCATTTTTTCAATCATTTCCAAAAGATTCACAGTAACTCCCAGTGCTTGATATTCTGAAATGATTCCCAGGTGTCGAGTTGTCCTGCCACGCGTGCTTGCTAACGATGCTCCTGCATCATACTCCTCCTTGACAAAAATTCATGGACTCCTGTCCATGAGCTCTTGCACCAACTTTCCATGCTTCTGGATATCAGCTACATTTTCCCAACTGACATCCTCTATCGAGTGTCCCTTCCACTTAACCATATATTCAAGATAGGTCTTCCTCTTTGTCTTCTTGCCAATTCTCTGATCAATGATCTTCTCCATTTGTGTTTTTTCTGCTACAAGCATTTGTTTCTCCCATTGGATCTTATTTTGATCTTCTGATCTCTCTGTGTCATCTTTCCAATAAGAATACAAGTATGAAATGTTGAATATGGGCAATATTCCCACATCGTCTGGTAGATCAATCTCATAGGCATTTGCGTCAAACTTCCTCAAGATCTTACATAGCCATATCTTCTTCATTTTTAACTTTTTATTCATTCCCTTAGGGAACATTTCTTTCTTGAAATGTGCCAAAACCTAATATCCCACCTCAAATTGAATTTCTCTACGATGTTGATCAACTTTGTGTTTGTACTCTTGGCTAGACTTTTGTAATTGTCCTCTGATATAGCTATGGAGATTTTGCATTTCTGCAGCAAAATATTCTTCTCCAGCAGTTCTGATCTCACTCTATCCCAAGTCTCTCGATTTAGATACTCCACTGGGTTGCATTCCATACAATATCTGGAATGGCATCTTTCCAGTTCTTCTGTTGGTGAGTCATTGTACACAAATTCTGCTTGTGGTGGAATTTGATCCCACTGGTTATGATGCTCAGTGACCAGACTCCTCAACAAGTTTCCCAAACTTTGGTTTACCACCTCTGTCTTTCCATCTGTCTGAGGATGATAAGTTGAGATGAAGGAAAAATCCTTCCCCAACTTCTTCCATAGTTTTCTCCAAAAATGACCAACAAATTTTGTGTCTCTGTCCAAGATGATACTTCTAGGTAGGTCGTGAAGTCTCACAACTTCCTTGAAAAACATATTTGAAACATGTGTTTCATCATTGGTCTTCTGGCATGGGATAAAGTGTGCCATATTTGAAAATCTATCCACCACCACAAATATGGAATCACATCCTCTTTGTGTTCTAGACAATCCTAACACAAAATCCATGATTATCGCATCCCAAGTCCTCTTTGGCATCGAAAATGGTTGGTACAAGCCAGTGTTCTGTCTTTTTCCTTTTACATGTTGGCATATTCTACATATGTTCACAAATTTCACCACTTTTGTCCTCATACCTGGCCAACAGTATGAAACTGTGTGAATGTTTTATCGTGGCCGAAATGTCCATCCAATCCTCCATTATGCTTCTCCTTCAAAAGGTTGTCCCTCATTGAACATTTTGGTATGCATAATTGATTGCCCTTGAACAAAAATCCCCCTTGAATCATATATTCTTCCCACTGGCTCCTATCTCTCAGCACAGGATTCACACATGTCTCATATGCCTCCTTGAAATCTGGATCATCACTGTACATTTCCTTAAGGTGTCCAAACCCCAAGGTCTTCAGCTGAAATTTCTGCAGAATCAAACATCTCATGCTCAATGCATCAACAACTTTGTTATCATCCCAACAATATGTTCTATGACAAAAGTAAAATTTTTCATAAACTCAATCCACTTTACATGCTTCTGATTCAATTTTTTCTTCCTAGTTATGAATTGTAAAGCCTAGTTATCGCTATACAAGACAAATTCTTGTGGGACAAGGTAGTGTCTCCACTTCTTCAGGGATTGAATTATGGCATAAAATTCCTTATCATATGTGGAGTATTTTCTCTTAGTCTCATTCATATTCTCGCTGAAATAGGCAACCAGTCTATTATCCTGGCTCAAAACTGCTCCAATTGCAACTCCACTTGCATCACATCTCACCTAAAATGTCTTTTCAAAATTTGGCAAGACCAGAATTGGTCGTTCTATTATCTTCTCCTTCAGTATATTGAAGCTCCTCTCGGCCTACTCTGTCCATTTAAAATACTTGTGCTTCTTCTTTATTGTATCCATCATTGGTGCACAAATTCCACTGAAGTCTCTAATGAATTTCCTATAAAAACTTGCTAATCCATGGAAGCTTCTTACCTCAAACATACTTCTCGGTGACGACCATTCTTTGATTGCTTTCACCTTTTCTAGATCCATCTTCAGTTTATTTGAAGAGACCACACAACCCAAATAAATGAGTTTTGTCTTCATAAAAGAGGACTTCTTCAGATTTATCAGTAGATTCTCATGTTGTAGTCTCCTCATCACTAGTGTCAGGTGTCTCAAATGCTCCTCTTTAGTCTTGCGAAATATCAATGTGTCATCCAGATATACAACCAAAAACTTGCCAATGAAATCTTTCAATATTTCATTCATCAACCTCATAAAAGTAATTGGGGCATTTGTTAAGACAAATGGAACAACAAGCCATTCATACAAACCTTCATTTGTCTTAAAGGTTGTCTTCCATTCATCACCTTCTCCCATTCTTATCTGGTGATATCCACTTTTCAAATCTATCTTAGAAAATAATTTTGCTCCACTTAAACAATCCATTAAGTCATCCATTCTTGGCAAAGGAAATCTATACCTGATGGTGATCTTGTTAATGGCTCTTGAGTCTGTACACATTCTCCATCCCCCATATTCCTTTGGACTCAACACAGTTGGCACTGTGCATGGACTCAAGCTCTCTCTGACAAACCCTTTGTATAACAATTCCTGGACTTGGTTCTTTACCTCCTCATTCTCTCGAGGTGTCAGTCTGTATGATTCTTTTTTTGGTAGACTTTCTCCTAGTATCATATCAATATGATGGTTGATACTTCTGATGGGTGGTAATGAGTTAGGGAGCTCATCCACCACTATGTTAGTAAAATTATCCAATAATTCCTGAATTTCTTCAGTCAAATCATCCATCGAAGTACTTGTAAGGAAAAATCTAGGTTTCCTCACCACAACAAACTACATCTCATGTTCTTTCTTGACTTCTCTCAGGAATTCCTTTCCACTTATGAGAAGTATGCTTGTGTTGGATTCCTCTTTCACTTTCTTCTCCTCTATTGGCAGCAACATGTGTGTCCTACCATTATTCTCCAAGGTGTATGTATTCTTCCTCCCATCATGAATGGCATTCCTGACAAACTTACATGGTCTTCCCAAAAAAATATGGCATACATCCATGGGAATTACATCACATATAATTTCATCTCTATATCCTCCTATTTTAAATTCAACCAAGCATTGTTTAGTAACCATTACCTGGTGTCCTTTCTACAACCATGAGACTTTGTATGGCTTTGGATGTGAAGTTGTCTCCGGCTCCAATTTCTCCACCATCTCTGTGGATACTAAGTTTTCAGTACTCCCACTGTTAATTATCACTTTGTAGACTATGTCCTTAGTCTTGCAACCTGTCCTGAATAGGTTGTTTCTCTACACTGGCTTCTCAACTTCTGCCTCTGGTTTTAAGAGAAATTTTCTCAACATCAGGGATATTCCACCCTCTTCTCCTTCTGCTTCAACATTTCTTCTCTGTGCTTCTGAAATGTGAGCTTCACCTTCTCCTTCTTTCTTTCTCTTGGGACATTCCCAAGACTTATGTCCTGCCTTTCCATAGGTGTAACATCTCACTTCTCCTCCTCTACCTCTTCCTCTTCCTCTCGAAGAAATTCTTACACCATCTTGTCTTCCTCGGTAACTTCCTCTTCTTTTCGAGTGACTATGTGGTTTCTCAGTCTCATCTTTGGATTTTTGTACCTTGTCTTGGGAAACTCCCTTTCCTTTGTTCGGAACTGGGCTTCTACCTCTACCTCATTGGTTTTGTTTTCTGTCCAACTTCTCCTACACCTTCAGTGCAAATTGATAATCATCCTCCACTTTCGTTACTAACATCATGTTGATCTCATCCTAGATGTCATACCTCATGCCATTTATATACCTATCAACTTTTTCTTCATCCTTCTCTCTTTGTCCAGTTCTGATGTTCAACTTGTAGAACTCCTTTGTGTATTCTTTAACTATCATACCCTTCTATCTCAGGTTCTATAATTTCTTGAATAGATTGATCTGGTAATCTTTGGGCATGAATTATTCCTTCATCTTGGCTACCATTCTATCCCAATTCTTTATCTTTTGTTTTTCCTTGCTTCTCCTCTCAGCCTGCAGTTCATCCCACCATAGTGTTGCATGTCCTTTGAGTCTGGTGACAACATGTCTCACCCTTTTCTCCTCATCGATGTCTTCATAGTCGAAATATTTGTCCACGGATCTTACCCAATCCAACAACTCTTCAAAATTCAAATTACCTTCGTACATTGGGACCTCTATCTTGGGTGTAGCTCCCAATCTGACAACTTCTCTTAGAAAGCGCTCTTCAGAAACATTTTCTCCTACAGCTTCTTCAAATTCTACTTCTTCAGTCCTTACATCGTTGATGTCTCTAGCATTAGGTGTCCTTCTTTGCACTACCTCCATCACTTCTAATCTTGCACAAAGTTCTCGCATCGCCCTTTCTACAACCAGATTGGCTAAAGGTTGTTCCACTCATATCCTCGGTGGCATTGTGTCGACTGTCTCTCTCACATAGAGTGTAGCTTCGATTTTTCTCGTCTTCTTTATCTCCTTCACTTTAAATCTACAGACGAAAATATGCTCTGATACCACTTGATGTAGTGTCCCACCTCAGCAGGGTTTGCTGACCTCCTGGTCTCTAAATCTTCTCAATCTTCGAGTTGGAGCATCTCTTTGATTCCCTACTGGAATCTTTAAGAAATTTCCACAGGTCCTTCTCATGAAGCTCTGCTGTGCGAACAAGCACCAGACGCAAGTTTCTCTCACACGGGTTGTGACCATGAGCCTAATCCAAAATGTGATTCATGATTTTGCATGTTGGGTCTTTGCAGGTGAGTCACCCCGACTCTCCCGACCTCTGAAACCCCGAAAAGAGCCTAGCATGTACTATCCCCTCCCTTATCTTCCCTCAACGTGACCTCCTGTCATGACCCGGGGCTCAACTCTCAGGTGCATTAGGATTTTGTGTATCGAGAATTCCCGATATGATTATATCTATGGTCCACGATCTTCCCTCAATCGACTACTATGATCAAGTCGTGATCTCGTGTTTCACAATTTTGGAGGTTGATTCACCTCTATCCTCTCGATCCCCGATTTACCAATATTTGCGAGCATCAGAACGACGACTCATGACTCTCTTCGATCAACGACTATGATCAAGTCATGATTTTGTGTTTCACGGCTTTGGGAGTCCCCTTACCTCCATTTTCTCGATACCCAAAAAAGAGATGGTGCTAGATCGATGATCTAGATCTTTCCTTGGATAAATGACTGTGATCAAGTCGGTATTTCATGTTTCATGGATTTGACTCTTATGGAGTCCCTTTGACACTTGGCCGAATTCCAAATCTGTGCACTCCTTGCAGTAGATTCTTACATAAGACTTGGTTCTTGCAGGTGACTGTGCACACCTTGCAACAGTCGCTTTGCACTCCATGCAAAGGGAAAGTTTCGTGCTATCTCTTATGAGCTTCAGAATCGACATAGATCCTGTCATCACTCCTTGTGTTCTATGTGCACACCTTGCACTCACTCAATAGAAGAGAAACAATTGAAACTTATACTAACATTCACAGTTTCATCCATTCATAAAGAAATTCATTCATTTATGAAAACACAATAATAGAGAATTACAAACAACAACAATGTTATGCATTTGAATCAATTTTCCTTTGTCATATTCATTCAAAAGTAAATGGCTACATCTAATATCTAAACAATTCAAAACTCAGAAAATTCCTACTAACTCGCAGCAACCTCATTTGGGCATACAAAACCTCTCTTTATCTCAGAGGGTCCTTAGGGTTCCCCTTGACTACTTGTCTACTCGAAAAATGAAAAAAACTCTAACTTCTACCTAAGTTCAGTTACATTCAAGAATTGGAGTGAAACTCCCAAATCACTCGTGATCATCCGCTCCCAAGCGTTTGATATTCTTTTGTTTTTCCAATCAGCTCCAAAATATTCGTAGTAACTCCCAACATTTGATATTCTAAAATGATTCATGGGCATTGAGTTGTCCTACCATGTGTGCTTGCTGACAATGTTCTTGCATCACCCCCTAAACATCACTACAGTGAAAATAAAGAATGGGTCCCAATGACAAGGCCATGTTAGGTACCCAAATACAAAATATACACTGAAATAAAGTGAGGAAAGAGGTAAAACCTCATGGGAAC
>ML790952.1:73678-98051 GCA_009831015.1 Picea engelmannii
TACCCCAGCTGAAAAAATGCATTCCTACATGCATGATTGATTAGAAAACAATCTTTTAAATAACCATACATGACAAATCTTAAAAATATGAAATGTATTTGGCTCAACAATGTATCACTCATGCAATCCAATCCATACAAATTGTTTTATTGTTCATCAGTGAGCAGGTGGTGAATAAAGGGTCTTGGGATATGTGAGGGGTTTGTATTGAGAGAAACATGATATGATGAGGGATGAAAATATGATTACTGCTCAAGGACAACAACAATCAACTACAAATCAAAGAAAACAAGACCGTAATTCAACCAAGACACTGCGACTGACAACTATTTCAACACAGAATTTTTCTTGATTGTAATTAATTTTGGAACAGGGAGTAAAAAAAAATGAATGGGGGAAAGTGATGGGGTTGTAATTAGCAAAAAGTGAATTAATGATGGGGAATGAGAGTGGTTACTGTTCACAAAATTAATCAAGTAATGCATATATCCATTCTGTTAAAAGGAGATAAGCCAACCAAACGATCATAACAATCATTGTGTATTAGCTAGTCCACTATTCACAATCAAATGTCCACACGGTGTCATCACAAGACAATATTCATTTTACACAATCTGTAAGGGATTTATGTTCCTTTCATTTATCCAATTTTCATCTTATAACAATTCTCAATGTATAATAGTATCCATTTCCACTCTCTTAACCATCAAAATCAATCACTACCCACACATTACTTCAATCAACAAATACACCCAAAAGTCGTGTTTCAAAAATAACAATGAAGTCATACTGTCCCTACAATAGAGCCTATCATTTAAAATGAGATGATATTCATTAAACATATGTAGTGGATGGCCAAATAATCCAGATTTAAATTTGCAAAAAAACAGATCATTATTTAAACAAACAGACAATCAACCACCATTCAAACACATGTTATGCACAAAATAATTCAATTATACAAGTGTAATTATGTCATTGTACAAGCCCAATTCAATGTGACCCTAACATGCTGGGTTGTCCATCACAACGAGGTATCAAAAACATTCCTATCTTCATAAAACAAATAATCAAAATGAAAACAAGTCGTCCTTAAACTCTATGACTATCTCTAAGTGTGGAACCCAAACTATCCATATTACACATGGTGCGTAGCCACCCAAAACACTACGATGAAATATTAATAGGCTTAGCAACATTTTGTGGGCAAAACAAGGGGGTCCCACCTACTATTATTATTGAGCTTTTATAATAATAGGCTTTAGCAACATTTTATGGGCAAAACTTCATTGACGATTTTAATCGTCAACAAACTGGCGATTTCACAGGAAAATTTGTTTTCAATGGATTTAGAACTTAGAACTCATGGTTTCGTGGGCCAAAAACAACAGGTCAAGAAGATATAATCAGGAAGATTATGCAATAGGGGGAGGTGAGCGGATTTAATGGAAAGATGACTGGGAATCTAGGAATAATTCATGAAAAGTGTTATGTATGAGGGGTTTCTACCACTGTATGCATAATCATTCGACCGAAATCTACTCTCAACTTTAAGGAGAAAAATTTTAGACTTTCTCTTAAAACCTCCATGGATGAAGAAATGGAAAGAAGAAGTGGGAGGCAACCAATTCTTTACGAGAGAGCAGTGGAAATATATAACAATTTCAAGGGTCTTTCAAAGGAGATATCATAACAGTTGTGTAAGATTGATTGTTATTGACTAACAATGCTTTGCAGGAGTGTTACTATGGCAGAATTGATCCAAAATTTTATTTTTATCCAATTAACTAAAATATGATGAAGACAAAATCATAACAGAAGTAACAATGTAGAAATTAAAACAACAGCAATAAAAGACAAAAATGAAGAAGACAACAACAAAAAAATTAACTCAGAAAGTTGAAGTCAATAGGAAAAGAAGCACAATTGAAATGAAAGCAGAGCTAGGCTACTAGTATACAAAAAATCCGGACAGCATTAGAACTTTTCACATTGGTCCCTCGCAATATTTCAAGTGAGGGTTGCTAGCACTATAGGAAAACAATTGCTTCTATAAATCCTTTAAAACGTAAGAGATAGTGTCTAAGATAAAAGAAATTTGGAAGGGACCGAACACTTGAAATTCTGGTGTAATTATCAGTTCCATAATGCACACAATTAGATCATCAAGATAGAGATGGAGACTAACCAATTCATCGGAAGTCATGTGTATAGGTCTCTTAAAAGCAGTACCTATATCAAGTAATATAGAAATCTGACATTGGTAAGACATAGTACTTGAATAAGTGATAAGAGTGGTTTTGTGAGAATATGCCCCTTTTAAATTGATTTTCTTGCAACCAAGCAAACTATCAAGTAAGGGCCCTAACTGTGACTCTACAAACTGTTGCAGAAACATTTCCATATTGAGAGGAGGGAAAGGATTTTTCATAATCGCTTGACTGAAATTTCAAAGACTAATACAGGTTCTAATATTATCAGTGGTCCTCGAGGCAGGTTCCCAATTGGAAACCCATTCAGGGTGGACTAAAAAAAACATTCCAGCCCTTAAGAAATCCCTCAAATCCCTTCAAAAGGTTGCTTTCAGTGCAGAGTTAACAAGTCCTTGTTTTTTCCTATATGGTTTCATAGTACGTTGAATAAGACCTGGATCAAAACCACGAAGATCCTCATTAAACCAAGCAAAAACATTTTGAAATCCACCAAGTATCTTGGCAAACCTCATCTCTTCTTTATCAAAACACTGGACATCTATTTTAACGTTCATTGAAGATCCATGTGTCCTAATGTTCATGGAGATGGTTTCAACCACCTTCTTTCGTAACTCCTCTTCTTTCTATTTTTATTTATTGCCTACATCACTTGATGAAAACGAACTCTCAAGAGGAGCAAAGCTCTTAGGAATCTCATTGTTTTCTATGGATATAATTTCCTCATGCTAAAAAGGTTCATCTTGGATGGAAGAACCAATGCTCTCATCGTTAGGGAGGGCCTTCCGAGATCCTACATTGCCAGGGATATATGAACAATATAGAGACTGAAAATAATAGTCAAGCATGTGAGGAAAATGTTGTTGATTAAGAGAAGTTGCAAAGATAGCTAACCAACCAGCCATTGAATTCAACTCCCTTCTAATACGAGTGATGTTGAAAGATAAAAAGGTTCTAAGTAAGTGCCCAAACAGCTTGGGTGTATTGTCCTATCAACTTGTTGCTAGGAGAGTATATCTTACGTATCAGGTTCACAACAAGCTTAGAATCTCCAAAAACTGAAAGATGACCACAACCAAGATTAAGGGTGTTCTCAATGCCTAATAACAAAGCTTTGAATTCAGCGACATTGTTTGTACAAGCAAACTCTAATCTGTAAAACAGATTATGAATTCTTCCTATAGGGGAAACCAAGATAATGCCAGCCCCATTACCTTCATTAGAGTGTGAACCATCAAAGTGCATATGCCACATATCATCATCTCAATCAAGTTTTTCCAAAGGAATATTATCCTCTTCAACAAAGATGGAATACACTCCTAGGTCTTCTTCGATATATTTTACGCTAGATTGTGGAACACTCTCTATGTAGGGTGAAATTTTTACCTCTCTAAGGACTATAATGTTCTTACCCTTCCCAGGAATGGATAAATGTGTCTCATCGAATAAGGGGTATCCACCTATTAAGGCTTGCCAATCTCTCCCCAAGATAATTGAGTAATTTCTTATAGGCATATCAATCACCTGAATGTTGAGGGTTTTCCTTATCTCAGGATGAGCACATAAAACCAAGGTTACATCCTTAATCTCACCTATGTTTGTTTGTTGTAGACTATTATAGGAGAGCATKTTTCTGGCATTTTCATTTTTACAAGAAAAGCCTAGCTCTTCCATAATAATATTCGACATCACACTTGGGCCCAAACCACCATCAATGRGGCAACRATGGGTAATCTTATCCATGATCTTTACAGAAATATAAAAAGGGGGAATTCTTTAWAGGGTATATAAAGTTATGTACACCTACTTTATTTACAGAATAATCCTCTTTGTTTACCTCTCCAGAAATATTGGCTACAACGAAAGTTTTTCCTTCCATGAATTGTTTTATATGCATCTATTGTTCAGGGACAACAACCATGTCTAGGAGGGTCGCATCTTCTTTGATGTTGGCCAACTAGTTCAAGATATTGTATTTGGAAGAGGGGAGATGAGGGGTGATTCCTTGACTCTCAAGAACCATAGGAACCTAGACAGTTGTAGCGAGCGAGGATGAGCTCGGGGTAGAATAAGTGCAGGGAGAATCAAATTTTCCCTTGGGAGCATACGCTTTGTTTCTAGTATTGATGATCATGACATCCTCTAGCCCTGCAAAATCTAGGAAAACGATAGTAACTTCTAGTCTTTTACCAAAGATATTATCTCTGGCACTCTTCTTTACCTCACATGTGGTTTCCTCGTGGTGTTCCTCGCAAAGGTTACACCAACTTCGAGGCAAGATAGCTTTAGGCTAAAAATTATTCTGAACCAGATTTCTAAAGAGGGGCGTAGAAGAGGATGAAGCTCCAGGGGTGAGAGGGGATACTGTGCCCTTTTTCTTGAATGCTATCATACGATTGTTCATGTCTTGTACTAGCTGGAAGAGGGCAGACATGTCTGTCTGTTTAACTGATTCTCCCTGGGGAAGACCTGTTCTTTCAAACTGTTCTTCATACTCTGAGCAAGTATGCAGAGCAGAACTGAGATTATCAATGGCTTTGTCCTCAATCCTATGATGGTAAGGAGAAGGAAATGCATTGTAGTAATGCATGAAAGCATCTTGGTTATGAGGGTGGATAAGTTCAGGGATTTGGTTGTATAACTTGGTGAAACGCAAGTTGAAAGACTTGATGGTCTCACCCTCCTTATAGGTCACTTTATTGTATTCCCTTAACTTCTCATACGGGATTTTTGATTGCCCATAAGTGGATCAGAACCAATAGATTAACTCCTCCCAAGTAGACAAAATATTAGGAGGAAGATCAAATAAATCGGTCACAGCCTTTCCTTCCAAGGAATTGATGAACAAGCACATGCAAGTGTCATTGTCATTGGCCCCTATGTTATGACAAGCATTAGAAAATGCCACCAAGTGTTCGTTTGTACTAACAATGTTATTTCCTGAAAACTTCGGCAGGTTCTCTTTAAACTTCGGAAGTGGATGAGTAGCAGGTGATAGGTTAAGAGGAGAGTACACATGCCATGAGGTAGTTGTGGCGTCTTCTTCGAACTGAAAAATCCCATATTTTTTAATGACTTTGGTGGGATTTGTGGTAGATTGTACAGGGATATGGTGGTTATATAAACTACCAATCACTGCGGACAATGAATATTGGGAAGATGGACCACTTCCTGTGCCACCAGAGCCACCACTAGATGCCATCTTGTGGATCATAGATGAGGGAAATAAAGATGGGCTGGATGAATCAGATAAAGTTCTCCTTAGAGAACTTTGTTGGGAAGATAACACAATGTTTCTTCTTCCTATTTCAGCAATAGGATTTATTTTAGGTGACAACCCTCTTCTTCTTCTATAATCACGAGAATCTAAGGACATGAAAGAAAGGCCAAAACTTTGAAAAAACAAAAGGGTCACTACTAATTTCTAGGTTGTCTACATCTAGCTTCCGATTGTTCTTGAGCACTAATATCTCGTTCAATTGCTTCCCAAGAATGGTTAAGCTTATCACAAGTGTTGGTAGTGTATAAGATAGTATTAAACATATTCAAAGCAATGTTGGTTTGGTCTTGGAGACTGGGCTCAATATTGGGTTACCTTGCAATAGGAACAATCATTAAGAGTAAAACAATCAAAGAATCAAATTCAGAAAAGAAAGATGTATCAATGACAATCGAGTATAAAAATTAACCAGAGAAATATCGAAGATCTCCCCAGTATGGTCACCAAAATAAAATTTGAGGAAAAGATATGAAATGATCTTACTCAAGCATTTTCAGATTCTACTTGGCTAAAGAAAAATAGACAAGAATATCACCCTATGTTTATAGCCAAAAAAAATAACATCCTAACTCACAAGTATTAATTACAAGTTCTTAGGCTAGTCTTTTATCAGCAAAAAGCTTGCTGGAAATTTACTTTTTATGTAATTTTATGAATATAACAGTTGTTGAAATAAAATTAAAGACATAAGTAAAGATACCAAGATGATAATCAAGACATATGAGACATAAAGAAATCCTTTATTTCATTCCAATTCACCAAAGAGTCATTTTATTTCCAAAATATCATACATAAATCTTAGACCAAAGTCAAACTTAGACATCGTCGATGGAACATACAAAAGGACCTCTGACAGAAAACCAAAACTGAACTATAAAAGTTGGATCAGTTTGCCACCGATTGTTGCTCACTCGACTCTGCACAATAGCCTTTGTCAGTCATGAAAACTAATTCACAAACAGACAAGTCTACACAGACTATCAAAGATAGATCAACACCTCTGAAAAACAAGTGTCTAAATGATGTGATTCAGCCCTGAATATTGTTGTCTACAATAATACCCTACTATCATAAAAGAGAATTAGGCATGTGATGAATATATGAATGAATCAAAACTGATCTATCTCAACATAAACTCAAAGAACAAACATTAGTATGCTTCTGCTTCTCTCTTCCATTGTCCCTCCCTTTCCTTTTTCTTTTAAACAATTCATAATTGGTTGAAGTAGTTGAACCAAATTATTAGTTAAGTTAATTAAAAGACTCAACCAACTTTACTTAGGGGGAAAAGTAATAATCATAATAAAGGTCATAAATAAATAATAACTAGTAGGTGGGACCCCTTGTGACTCCCTTTAGCTCATAACAATTATAACAATCATAACATAACTATTAGTCAAGTAAAACACACCTCGTTGTGTCTCCCATCCACATATTTCATTTGACAATTTAGCTCATGATATTTGAAATTATTTCCAAAAATATTACTCATGTAACCAAAAAAATAATACATGTTGTCCAAAGTCTCATGAAGTCAATTGTCATCAACAATAGATAAAAATAAAAACTCAAAAGCCATATTTCCCACTCTGCAATGCAATCTTTCCTTGATTGTTGTTGTCACCCTTTGATTTTCCTGAATTTTCTTGCAGATGTGTTGAGCCTTTAGGCCTAATCTCACTGATCACATGGGAACAATCATCCCTCAAATGCATCTGGGAAGACACTGATTTGTCAGAGTCATTGGAGGGCGAGGAAGGGACAAAAATGTTTTTTCCTTTGTCAAGGGCATGGTGTGCCTCAGTTTTCAATATATTGCTAGCATGGGAGGATTGCACTGGTGAGTGGGGAGCAGCTTGGAAAATCTGGTTATTAGGTGGAGGAGCAGGCAAGGACAAGTTGGGCTAGCCACGATGTTGGGAGATTGTCGGGTGGACAATCTCTTGTTATCCATCATTTTTAGGAACCTCGGGTTGCAATGAGACGTGAGGGGGAATAGGGATACCAAGGGCTTGTGGAACTTGGAAAGGAGGCCTTCTAGGCCTAGGTTAGACTACTCCCTACCCAATCCAATTGAAAAATCTCACCTGAAACAATTGGCCAAGCTCTTGTGAATCAACATCAAAATGTATGGAGAACCTAGGCCTTCTTGGGCCTCTATTCCAATTACCTCTCCCTCTGTTTCCTCAGCCATGGATACCTCGACTGAAAAATGCATTCCTGCATGCATGATTGATTATAAAATAGTCTTTTAAATAACCATGCATGATAACTCTTAAAACAATGAAATAGATTTGGCTCAACATTGTATCTTACTCATGCAATCCAATCCATACAAATTGTTTTATTGTTCATCAGTGAGTAGGGGGTGAATAAAGGGTCCTAGGATATGTGAGGGGTTTGTATTGAGAGAAACATGATATGATGAGGGGGGGAAATACGATTACTTCTCAAGGACAACAAAAAGCAACTGAAAATCAAGGAAAACAACACTGTAGTTCAACCAAGACACTGCGGCTGCCAACTGTTTCAACACTGAATTTTTCTTGACTATAATTTATTTTGGAACAGGGAGTAAAAAAAATGAATGTGGAAAGTAATGGGGTTGTAATTAGTGAAAAGTGAATTAATGATGGGGAATGAGAGTTGTTACTGTTCAAAAAATTAATCAAGTAATCCATATAGTCATTCTATTAAATGGAGATACACCAACCAAACGATCATAACAATCACTGTGAATTAGCTAGTCCATTGTTCACAATCAAATGTCCACACAGTGTCATCACAAGACAGTATGCATTTTACACAATCTGTAAGGGAGTTATGTTCCTTTAATTTATCCAATTTGCATCTTATAACAATTCTCAATATATAATAGTAGCCATTTCCATTCTCTTAACCATCAGAATCAATCACTACCCACACATTACTTCAATCAACAAATACACCCAAAAGTCATGTTTCAAGAATAACAATGAATTCATACCGTCACTGCAATTAGGATTGTCATTTAAAATGCGACAATATTCATTAAACATATGTAGTGGATGCCCAAATAATCTAGATTTAAAATTTCAAAAACCCGGATCGTTATTTAAACAAACAGACAATCAACCACCATTCCAACACATGCTATGCACATAATAATTCAATTATGCAAGTGTAATTCTTTCACTGTACAAGCCCAATTCAATGTGACCCTAACATACTAGGATGTCCATCACGACGAGGTATCAACAACATGTCTGTCTTCATAAAACTAATAATTGAAATGCAAACAAGTCGTGCTTAAACTCTGTGACTATCTCTAAGTGTGGAACCCAAACTATCCATATTACACATGGTGCGCAGCCACCCAAAACACCACGATGAAATATCCCCATTTTACAAAACCAAACACAAAGTCACTGTAATAATTCAACCCGTCGTGCTGAGACATCAATCTAATATAGTATTGCTTCAATTTAATCAAACTGCAATTAACCATGCTATGTAAAACTCAGGCTTATGCAATCATAATGCATACAATGGATGGATTTTCTATAGTCATCCTAGTTGCAATAACCATTTGTCCCCCAAAAGAAACTAATGGTTACCATGACCATTTATTCGTTGTGTAGAAATACCACACACACAAATGCAGTATGTGTGAGCAACATTAAGCAATTGTAATCAATTCCAAGCCAAAAATCCAAATAATCCTTAGCACAAAAATACCATGACTGTATATCAACCAATCAACCAAACATGTTGTGACAACCACACATACCCATGCATTTACATGGAGGGAGGTTGTGACCTTCTCAAATAAAGCAATACTAGATTATCAAACATAAGAAAATCGACTGTGTATCTGGACTACCTAATTAACAATGCAGGGTTATTCATTTTAATAACACGGGAAGTGACTAGATATCAAACCAACACGATCGTCATATGTCCAACTGGGCAAGTATGTACCCCATTTTTTGTCAACAATACACAACCATTCAACAATAACCAAGCAGTAAACCCAACAAGCCATGTCGATGTTCTATGTCAACCCTCAAACCTCTGGAGTTAAAGGTTTGCACTGTGACTAACACAAGAAAAGTTGAGCCAACTCCCTTCAATGGTGAAAAACCTCTGATACCAACGATGCATACACAGATAAAACCCCGAATTATTTGTGGACAGATAACAAATCTCAATATAGGTGGGCTACAACAGAGGCGTGAGGCTCCAACTTGACCGATAATGGTACTTAAAGTACATGAGGTGTAACCCTCATGGCTCTTCAGTCAAACAACCACAACACTAAGGTGAAGACAGGGCCGAGTAAGAATACGGAAACCCATTTCATGACCTTTAGTGGTGAAATCAACCAATTCCCAAGTGAACAAAACACAATGACATAGAGTGCCTGCAAGCATTAAACCCATAAAAGCCAGAGACTGGACATAGTGATGAAAACGCATGAGGACAACCATCCAGGCAAAGCCAACAAAAACCCTCCAACTAAACTAGCAAAGATCACAGAGAGCCCCTATGGCTGCTAACACCAAGGATGGCCCAATACATTGTAACTTCATATATTTATCACAGAGAAAGCCACCAACAATTCATTCCAAAAACACAATTTTACACAGTTGCAGTACTTACGGAAAACACAACCCATACATTCGAGCCAATATCCATTTCATAATAAAGTAGACTCATGGATAGCCAAAAAAAGACATACTTGTGATCGAAGCACCTTAAAATGCGTGATGGCCGAGCGGTTCCTCTCTGCTAGGAAATTAGAGCATAACCACAACAACAAGGATGAACAATATCCCGATTAGGGTGGCAGCCAGCGAAGGAGTAAAGGTGACGTGCAGTAAATGCACATCATATCCATTCCTAGTCCATTTATTTCTTAGTACATGCCAACAAGCCTTTCATTTACACCATTAATCACATGTATCAAAACCATCACCCATCAATCACACGACCATATCATACTCAACTTATGCCACAAAAAAAATCAACCACGCTCCATACAACAATTCACATAAGCATTAACAACCTTCACTTTGTCAAATGCGCCACCCACATCTTATCCTACCATATGCATAGTAACCATATAAATCAATAAAATCGTATAACCATTTACTTTCTAGCTAGGATTTAACCATAATCATTAAGTCTTTTGTGCACATGTAGTATAGTATACAGGATAGTTTAAATTCTTCCCTTTGCAATTGTTGCATTGTTTCTTACTTCTTTCCAATTGTTTGTATGTGTCATTGTTTTTTCCAACTATCTTTCATGTATTATTACTAACATGTCTGTTGTGCAGGTGTCCCAAGAACAGATAGCAATGGTACAAATGAATAGCATAGGCCATAGTAACATAAGAACCAATACTTCATAAGTCCAATCCATAGCTAATAAAACCAAGATTCTCATCAACCATGTAAGTAGTGTCGAAAATGCGCACAAAAATCAAATAAGGACTAGACCTGATCTCCAATCTACAAGGGGGTCCCACCTACTAGTATTATTTAGCTTTTATAATAATAGGTTTTAAAAACACTTTGCGGGCAAAACTTCGTTGACGATTTCAATTGTCAACAAGCATGCTATAAGTACCTAGGACATGTAGGTTGCATGAATAAAGAAGGAGAATAACGTGGTGCCCCCAAAAACATTAATCATGTAGATAGAAGGAGACGAGGAAGATATTTTGGAAGACTTTGTTGAATGCTTCCAATATAACTTACAAAGTGCTAGAATTCTGAAATCGACCAATAGTGAAGTGACAAGAGCTGAAAATCAGTAATTTGTTTGAAAATTTTAAAATTGATAATATTAGCTCTTTTTCTTCACAATTGGATGTTTTGCAGGTAAAGAAGAAACATGTTGATGCAAAGAAAGAACTATCAATATTTTTCTCTAGGTGAATACATAAGCACCCTTTAAAAGAATTCCCTCTAAACAACATTGAAGTTTGTTGCATCTGTAAGCAAAACCACCCTACAAAAATTTTCCCCTCATTTCCAGGATTGAAAGTAATGTTCCAAGAATCAAACAAGGAGGTTGAGAAAGCCTATTTCATTGCTTCTAAGAAGTCATGGCAAGCCCGCCCTTCCTGTATAAATCAAAACCACTCCTTGTTTTTCAATACTTGGAATAACATGTATAATCTTCAACATGTCCCTCAACAAATGAAATATCCTACAAATCTATGGCAGTTTTCTAATCCTCCCCAAATTCAGTGTCACACACCATGGTCACAATGGTCATCTCAATGAAATAAAACCTTTCCATGGCCTCGAGGATGGAGAGGATATCATTTTCCCAGGGGACAGTTCCCAATGAAAACTCAATTACTTGTACAGCAGCAACGACACCTCGCATCGAATGTGCTACCAAGTAATCCTCTCCTACGACCCCAACTGCATGTACAACCTAAACCGAATCCAAATAAGAAGGAAGATTCACCTAGAGAAGCAACGCAAACCTGAGAACAATTTGAGGAACAACACACCGATAAAATTCACACTGCGACTCTCAATAACAAAAATCAAGCACAAGCTTATACTATGTTCTCTCAGAAATATATTACTCTACCATTTCCTGAAGTAGCTACTCCCACTTCTGTTGAAACTACTCCAAGCCCACCATATCCGAAAAGGAACTTATAGAGTAGGGGAGGGAATGCTAGCACAAGGATATTTTTGAATCCTTGTCTAAAGTTTAGAATTGTCACCAAGGGGGAGTATGCATCCAAAGAACTTATAGAAGACCAAAATATCCATGAATAGAGCCTACAAGGGGGGGGGGGGATAGAAGTTTCTTCTAGTTATCCTTATCATCATGAATCAGAGCTCAGAAAATCATGGTCATCATCCAAAGGGGAGAAAACATTAGAGCCAGAAATCAAAGAATTCCTTGCATCCTTGTCACTAGACCCAGACCCCTTATACATTCATAAGTTTGATGAGACCACTTTTGGAGAACTTCATGGCATTCCAACCAAAGATGAGAACTAGGAAGGAAAATAATACATTGAATCATGGTTCCAATCAATCCTCAAGCCTCACCACAAATTCTTCAACAATTCTTGGAACCATCTCCATCAGAGAAGTTGGTCCCTCATGTTCTTGTATCTCTCAAATTATATTTTTCAATCTTGAATAAGTATACTTGTAATTTTGTTATGCGCATGGCTCCATTGGAAACTTTCTACACTTGAAGAGAAATTTGTCTTTCTTTAAGTAGAGTAGGATAATGTAAAGAATAGATAAACAAATAAAATAGTAAAGATAAAAGGAAGTCTGGTTGTGAAAACCACTTTACTATCACTACTCGACACAAACTTTGCTTGAAAAATGGGTTAGTGGCTGGAAAAGTTCACAATAAGGTTTTATAAGTTTATGTTAGTTCAAATTTTGTATTGTAATTCTTCAAAATAATTTATGTTTTATGCTCATGTCAGCTGATGTAGGATTCCGCAATGCCCACCTTATGGAAAATATTGTCCCATCGACTCTAACACATCATCTAGTATCGAGGTTAGAGTTTCGTAGTGTCATGGGATCTGTATGCATCAATGAAATATTTCCTTGTTGTTAATCATGGGGATTCATCAATGCCTCTTGATTGACGAATTGTGCAAGTGATTGAACTCCAACACATGCATTTGTACCTATCAAGATGCACTAAGGTACTTTATCCCTTACTATCATTAAAGGTGAGTTTCTTCACATTGGTTAACGACATACATTAATGGTTGGCAATCCAATGAACTCTCCTCTTGCTCGACATGAGAACATTTATTTGCACGATGAGACTTGTACCTCAAGTTTTGTAACAGTTGAAGACTATATGGTTTTATGGTTTTAACATCAGCTTGCAAATCACAATGAGAATATGAGAAGGAGTTCTCTATTTTTAGCAGAACTTCTACTCATATTTTAGTTCAACAGTTATTTTCATTCATTTTCCAGCAGCCAGTAGTCTCTAGATACACCACTATAGTGAGCATCATCCTTGATCACTCTCAGTATTTCAGTGTTCTCTTGATCCCAATGTATGTTATTTATATATTTCTTTCTATGATCTCATATTTAGCTACGACACTCTCAGCATCACTTAGGCCTACATTGGCTTCAATAGACATCATTCCATCCATGCCAATCAAAGCTTTCACGGAGGTAAAACTTGAGGTAAAATAGTGTGAGTTCTTGATTTATTAAAATTTTAGGAGAATGTCATGAAAAACCATTGAGCATTATTTCATTCACTTTTGTTTTCAAACCATCATTTCCACTTCCATATATTCTCATATTTTCCATACCATCTATTCAAAGTATACCTAGCTGAAAAATAAAAAGCATGCCATGTTTTCAAGTAGTCTTGTTGTTGCCACACAAGAACCAGTAGTAAGAAGAAAAAGCATTGTTGTTGCTCCACAAGAACCAACAACTAAAGAAGAGAACACACTTTTTCATAGAAGACACATGAGGACATGTTGTGTATTCAATTTGGGGGATATAGGCGCTTCTTTTCACTCCATGGGATATCACAGTGGATAAATGGGATGAGGCTACCAAGGTGTTATGAGGAAAATATCTCTATGGCATGGGGTAAACCAAAACAGATGAAAATGACTGCAGAAATCAACTCTAATATCAAGTATGATATATAAGCAAATATGCTAACGAGAAAAGATAAAGAGCCTACCTTGTCTAGACATTCGATGAAGTCCACCATTGAGCACTTGACTCAAAGCAATACACCTGCAACTTGTCCTCAACAACCAAGAAACACAACCATATGGTGATAATATATAAATTTATCACATTCAATAGCATAATCCATCAACATTCATAAGAAATATTCCCATGGAATAACAATTCAAATATTTTCAAGACATTAATTGGATGAGAAAAGAGTATTTCTATTAAAATGTAATCAACAAAAGTGAATGAATTACAAACTTTTGTGTTGGCATGGTTCGAAACCAAGAAACTAAGTCCCTTCTAGCTGGGCCTCCACCACTTCAATTCTCCACTAAAGGCAAGCTCATATAAGAGATACAATGAGGTTCTCAATCAAGTAGGGAAGAGCTTGGGGGTGAACAATGTGTTCAGACTTAAAAGGACAAAGGGATGTAGACTCAATATGAAGTGAATAATTTCTTCAGAGTAAATTTTCTCTCAAAGTTGAATTCTTCTCCTCTTTCTAGAGCTTGGATATGGCCCATTTATAGCCTTAAAATGGAACTAAAGGGCCGAGTCAAAATATTTCCAATATATGGAAGGTCAAGGATCATAGATCCCATGACGTGACATGGAAACCTGACACTATTTTTTAATTTTGGGTACAAAACCCATTGTATGCGGGTTGTAATGGTGCAACCTATGTATACACATGTTGTATAATAGTTAGGGCATGTATATGTGGAAAAATATTTTTTTTATCTCTGGGATTTGCAAAAGGGACTTCAATTCTGCATAGGGAAATGGAAAAAGGCCTTTTGAGAAAATTTGCATAGGGTGAGGAAAATATTGCTATAACAGATGTCCCCTAATGTGTAAGGTCAGAGGAGTATCTGCGATGGCCAAAATACATTATAATACCTAGAAGTAAAGTAATGGAGACCCATCTGGAAGAACTAGTTGCTCATGAGAATATTACAATCTATATTGACTTTGCGCACATGGTTGCCAATTTGAATTACACTGCAAATCCACGTGGAAATATACCAAACAGTTGTTCATGGCCATTAATAGGAAATACAAAGGTGGCTATATGCCAAAGGATGTCATAGTCACAAACAAGGCCCAGTAAAACTAGTCTCAAAATCAATCTAAAGATATATGTATACAATGGAGTACACTCTGATCTCCCATGATCATTGAAGTTACATAGGTATTCATCCAATGAAAGATAGAAACAACTCAGGAAAGTTGCGACTATGAACTAATGTCTTCAAGTCTTCTACACGATCCACCAAAGGTGTAAGTCTCCATCATGTGAATAAAGGAGTTGAGCTGATTTTAGGGGCTAAATTTCGCAAATGGGCTAATTTTGCATGGTTTTTCCCAAAAAATGATTCACCAATTTCCATTTTTTCTAAAAATGATTTACCCAAATTCCATAGAATAAAATTATTTTACCTTAAAAATCGCCAAAATTTTATAGAAACTATATAAAATCCTTAGAAATTTGAAATTATTTACACAACTATCGCCAAACATTTTACATTTTGCATATTAAGGACTAGTAATATTAGCCCATGTGTCTACATTTTAATATAAATTCCCATCCTTAAAATCATCCCTAACAATGAGACTTCGTTTGATTACCATGTGGATGGGGCCTAAATCCCCTGAGTCAACCACAGGAACCAAACCCACCACCGAGGCCCAATTAGACTCTGCAGCGTTTGGAGTGGAATGGTTCTCCAGATCTTGCGATCTGGCCAGATTATCGATGGGATTTTGTATCTTCTGTTGGAGGCTCTTCCTCAGTTAGGACAATTCTTTTTCTGTATTTCTCTTGGGTGGGGTTGGTGTGAGAGATGCAAGCTAGTATAAATGAACTTGACAAACAATAGGATAGAATTTTAAACTATTGGGAAGGAGTCGAACTTGGGATAACCCACTGCTCGAACATGGAAACAACAATTTTATTCCAAAAGGCCTAGTAATAATACATCAACCAAATGAACATCCAATTACTGTCTGAGAGAACTAATTAACAGAAAGAAAACACATATGTAATCAAGATCATGGTAAGAAAAATAATTCAACTACCATAACATTCATCACATAACATCACAATGATTTATCTTCATCATTTAAAGCAAAGAACATCAAAACATTGCACTAGATAACTTGACAACAGAATCACTTGCTCTTACTCATTTACTGCAACATTCATGGAACAGGAAAGGAAGTAATTATTCTCCAACTCCAATCACATACATCTAATGAAGACAACTTGTCTTTGGTCCAGAAGGACTTCTCAATTCATAGCAGTCTCAAAATAATTATCAACAACCAACAGAAAGAGTTCTTGCAACAACCATTGACCTTTGACTCATTGGTCAATGTATTTATTTATAATATAAAGTTTAACAGTAATTAACGGATAAATACAATTTGAGCTAATCAAAAATCACCACATGGCGTTATCATCTAACAGTCTTTCAATAGTCCACCTCAGATGTTTCTTGAAAAGGGTGGCTTCTTTCATAATTAGACCATCTGATAAAGAGTTCTTCACAGGTGTTGGCCCATGGAAATTTGTGTTGTTCCATTGGAGCCACATATATCCCTCTTATGTATGTCGCGTGCGCCCGATACTTCACGAGACTGAAGTTCAATTGGCGAAATATGGTTCGGGCTTTGATCGGATTTCCTATGAACTGTTGCACTTGCCTGGATTTGCATCAGTAACCTTTGCACATTCTTCTGTCCATAATGCATCTTGTTCAACGCACAGCTTGATTACTTCATTTAGGTTGATCAATCATATTGGGGGTGCCGAAATCGGGGAGCCTGTGTAAGGTAGCTAGAGAAGTAATGTAAGGTAGCTAGAGAAGTAATGTAAGGTAGCTAGAGAAGTAGTGGGGGGGGGGGCAGAGGGCCCATAGTGATAATAGTGTAGGTCATTCAATGTAAGGTGGACTAGGTCCATTATATTATTAAATAAGGCCCACTATGGTCATTAGATATAGCAAATGGGTAGTTAGATATAATAAATGTAAGAGGACTTCTTAGAAGGTTCTACTTCTAGAATATTCCTCCTCTAGAATGTTCTTAGGTGATGGTAGCACTATATAAAGGGGTTCAAGAAATGTAATGGGACATGCAGAGAAATATTGTGTTTGGAGCTAAAGCTCATTAGGAGGAAGCCCCCTCGAAGAGGCAAGCAAATAGGAGAGGATCCCTTCCATAATAGGATCCATTATATGGTGTTTCCCTACCTCAAGGATTTGATAGTAATAGAGGAGATTTTGCATATTGTTCTTCTATATTGCTCTGTGGATCTATTTTGTATTCAGTATTTGTAGTGATTATATTTGTAGATCTATTCAGGTACTTAACAAGTGGTATCATAGCACTTTCCTTGGCAGACATTGTGGGAAAATATTTTTTATTTTTGCAGATTTTTTTTTGGAGAAGAAAAAAGAGGGCCGCAACATTCCAGAACTTTTTGGTATATTTATGTGAAAAATTTGTAGAAACGGGTTGTAAATCTGAGTTCCTCCCAAAAAAACACCCAAGTTGAAAAAAACAATCGTCTGAAACGAAGTCCGAGAAGTTAAGATATTGAAGTGTTAAAATCTGCAAATGTTTAGGGTTTTTTCCACGAATGGCGGCGTGATTTTTTTATTTATGTAGCAGCTGGAGGCCAAATTTTCTCAAATAAATTAAATATATGATTTCCTCTCACAATTTCACCCAATTTAAAAAAACAAATCAGCTGAAACGGAGTCCAGGAAGTGAAGTTATGAGCATTTTAAATTCAACAGTCTTTTAGGGTTTTCCAGAAAAAGCCGTGATTTTCTATTGTAATTTATTGTTCTATTTTTTGGGTTTTTTCATGATGATTGCGGGACCGAAGAGTTCATAGGGTGATAAAATGTCTATTTCCTTTCAAAACCTCAAATAAATTCTTGAAGCATTTAAATCCCAATTGTATGACACATTGAATGACAGATTTGATGGCTTTGTAGATGGCCTCAATGATAGTTTTCATAGTATTCAAGATTCTTTGGATAACATGCAGGAGAGGTTTCTTATGGCGGACCTCAGGGATGAATATAATCAAGAAGTATATGCTTGGTATGATTTTGAGGCCAATTTCGATGATTGGTATATGGATAGTTTTCGTTTCTGGGATGACAACCACTTCCATATTTTATTTGATGACTCTACTCCACCTTTTGTAGAGAACATCAATGTCCAACATAAGGAGCTAGTTACTAGCGTCCAACCTGCATATTCTACAATGGTATTGTTCCTTCCATATTCATCTTTGATCATCTCCCACTATGTGGATGGATATTATTATTTGGATCCACATGATAGGTGTCAGTATTGGGAGCATCATTTTCAGTTGGTTATTGGGTGTCGATATCTTCCATGTGGGGTTCACATGAGCAATTGGACATGGGACCCTAGTTTACCATGGAATTTGGACTACTTCAGCATGGTGTCTACCATTTCTCAATGGGACCTTGGTTCTCTAGTCTACTTCAGCACTATGGTCCACACTTATCCATGGGACCCTAGTATATGTTTGTACATCAAGCATTGAGGACAATGATTTCATAAGGGGGATGGAATGTAAGGTAGCTAGAGAAGTAGTGGGGGGGGGCAGAGGGCCCATAGTGATAATAGTGGAGGCCATTCAATGTAAGGTGGACTAGGTCCATTATATTATTAAATAAGGCCCACTATGGTAGTTAGATATAATAAATGTAAGAGGACTTCTTAGAAGGTTCTACTTCTAGAATATTCCTCCTCTAGAATGTTCTTAGGTGATGGTAGCACTACATAAAGGGGTTCAAGCAATGTAATGAGACATGAAGAGAAATATTGTGTTTGGAGCTGAAGCTCATTAGGAGGAAGCCCCCTTGAAGAGGCAAGCGAATACGAGAGGATCCCTTCCATAATAGGATCCATTGTATGGTGTTGCCCTACCTCAATGGTTTGATAGTAATAGAGGAGATTTTTCATATTGTTCTTCTATATTGCTCTATGGATCTATTGTGTATTCGGTATTTGTAGTGATTGTATTTGTAGATCTATTCAGGTACTTAACAACCTGACATACTTCATTGCTTCGGTTATTTAGTTTTGGTATTTATTTCGGTTCTTCGGTGGGGTCATAGGACAGACTCTAGTCCATAATCAGGAAAGTTCTTCCTACAATTAAAACAATAGTTTAGCGACTAAGCAACATATGATAAGACATAAACAAACAAAAATATTAATGCGTACCTGCATAGCTTTTTAGTCTCAGTCATTTTTAATACTTACGTGATCCCAAACGCTTCCTTTGAGTGACCTGTGAAGTCACCGCTCCTCTTTGGTTTAAATGAATACATCAGCATGCCATAGTGTGGCTAATAAAGTATGATATACATGAATGTATAAATTATCATAGTAATTACTTGACCTTTGGGGTTGAAAAAAAAAGGCGTCAAGGACGATTTATGCACGTGTGTTCTCCCAAGAGGTCGAATATTGTACAAATAAAGTCATTAAATGCCTCCAGAGCCCGTACCACCAAGCGTGCCAAGCATCATTAATCAATAACGAAGGTTCGTAAGTTCAAAAGGATCGCACCGCACGTTTTCCTACAACCTCAATCGGTGGCGCTTTCATGTTCTGGATCGCATTCGTCGATCAGCTGTGGCGTGCCGATTTTTCAAACATATTGTCGCAAGGCGTGGGTATTGTGTTGGCACACCTAGTGTCACTCCTTGATTTCTCTATAAATTCCAGGAGCTTTGTGAGAAATTCTATGTATATGTCGAGCTCGTATGCCTTGGAATTCTTGATCGGTAAGTTCATCTTGGCAAAGTCCCATTCAGAAATTCTTTATCATCTACGAACACCTTGAGTTCCTTATGATTTTTCAATTATGGGATCCCCTTCAAACACGAGACGAGGTCTACAAGGCAGACGGAGTGACAGGTCTCAGCTCCAATGTGTCTGGGACTCTTTCTTGTTGGCTTCTTGTGTTCTTGAGACTCCAATGAGAGGTACAAGTATCTTCCCGGAGGTAATGCCAACATCCATGGAGGAGTTTGGGATGGTCGCAGATATGTCCGAAAGAGCCATGCTCGAGACTATGCCTTCTCCAGGTCTGAAACCGCTGAGAAGAGGAAGGCCTAGGAAGAAATCTTGGGAAGGAGAGGAGGACCGCCCCAAGGTTGAACTAAGTGCACGTCAAAACCTTGAGGAGTCTGTAATTCTTACCAACTATTCGGATTTGATCGGGATCACTGGAAAAGGATGTAGGAGAAGAAAAGGGAGGGCAGAAGTGTCGGGTACTCCCACCGAAAAATCTGGTGAGAAATTAGAGGAGGCTCAACTTGCAATAGCCAAGTTTTACCAAGAGAATAGAGAATTGCGACGTCAATTGGCTGTAAAAAACCAGGGGATATCGTTGTTGCAAGGTTGTGAAGGAAGCACCGTTTGGCTCCAGAGACGACTTCGGGAAGCACAAGACAAAATTGTGCAGTTGCGCGAGGTGCAGCGGATGGCAGCGACAACGGAGCATAACACATCACAAAGTGTGAAAGACAATCTGAGAGAGGACCAGTGCACAAGAGACATATAGTTGGCGGGTTCTCGCTCTGTGTTCTTGGAAGTGTTGCTTAATACCTCTTTGTCTTTCTTCTTTTGTAAAATTTTGTAATCTTACAATGACCAGGACGGTTAGTCAAGTCATTGGGTTTGTCTATTCGTATGTAAACCAGGCCTAGCAGAAGTTTTGATCATGTATATAAAAATAAAAGAAGGTGTTTGAATGTATCATGATTCTTTCGGATGTGAATCAAACGTATATTCTTATTCAAGTCTTTCACGTAAATTATTAGATTTTTTTGGGATCATGGTTATTACGTCGTGAGTCTGTTAATGATTTTATTTGTAAAATATTTTATATCAATTAATACTTCCATGGACGTATCGAATTTGGTTATTGAAAATATTTAATCGTGGAAAGCAATTCGGCTAGTGGATAAGAATCATACTTGGATTCTCACTTGCACCGAGAGTTCTTGAGAAAATACTAGAGGCCACCGCTGTCGATATTGGGTGACATTGGAGTAAGTATCATGTCAGGGAAACAATTAGTTCACCCTCGCCGATACTGAACTTGTTTCGGGAGTTCGGCGGTCGGCAGTGTCACTTTTATCTATGTGTATCGCTTACAATCGCACTTTTCTGTCGAACCTGAAAAGATCGGCCTTTGGCGAAATCCTTTCCAAGGTTGTTCATAAGAAAGAAATACTACTATCGTCCGACGTCGACGAAGGTCGACATTCGACTACTTTGACTTCCCAAAATGATTTTTGCCACCTTAAGCTTTCGTCGGTGCTGAACTTCTCAAGTGAGTAGGGAGAATTCTGGGTCTCTGATTCCTTGAGTAGTCGTTGTGTCTCTTAAGATGGTTCTTTGTTGTATGTTCAAGATAAACTTAAGAAATGAAACATATAAGATAATCGGATTATCAGTTTCAAACCAAGGTGAAAACAATCAAAGGTAGAAAACAAAGTGGTACCCAAAAGGAAATGATCATAGAACTTTTACGGTTTGTTGAGCACTCAACAAATGGCAATTCATTGGGTGAATGCAGAATCTTTATCCCATAAAATAGATATCTCTGATCCTTATTTTATTCATGCTAACCAGAATTATATATGTATATAGATCTGTGTGTGTGTGTGTGTGTATTGTTTTGTTTTTGTTTATTATTATTATTATTATTATTGGAAGTACTTCTTTAGGGCTTGACCATTCACTGGGAGGGCGTCAGGTTCACCTCTTAGATTTTGCAACCGATAAGTACCTACCCCAATATTCTTAGCCACCTGAAAAGGCCCAAGCCATAGGCTCTGAAACTTGGAATGCTTCCCTTTGGGTTCATTTACCCTATCCCACTTTAGAACTAACTCTCCTACTTCAAAATTCTTTTCTTTAGATTTATGCTTATTGAACCATATTTTCACTATCTGTTTATGGGTGAAAAATTTAGACTTATCCTTTCCCTCCCTTCCTCCAGCATGAGCAGAGTGTTGATTCTTTGTTGCATGGCTGAGGATTTTTCATCATTAGAATCTTGGGCCAATCGGAGAGATGGTAGATAAATCTCGTTCGGGAGAATGGTTTCCTGTCCATAGACCAGGAAGTATGGGGAATTCCCTATGGCTTCTTTGGGTGTGACCCTATCATCCCACAAGGCATTATGGAGTTGGTTATGCCAATTTCTATGGTTATCCACAATTGTCTTCTTTAGTATCCTTACCAGGTTCTTATTGGTTGATTCTGCCACACCATTTCCCTAAGGGTAATAATTTGCAGAGTACTTGATTATGATTCCTTTGTCTAGAGTGAACTCTGTCAATAGGGTAGAAGAAAAGTAGGCTGCATTATCAAAGACCAGAATAGAAGGGATGCCAAACCTCGTAATTAGTTGTTGTTCTATAAATTGGATGACTATTTTCTCATTTACTTGGGTCAGAGGAATGGCCTCATCCCATTTTGTGAAATAGTCAGTGGCAGTAAGAATGTACTTGTGCAATTTTGAAGATTTGGGCATAATTTATCCTATGATATCCAACCCCCAATGCTCAAAAGGTCTAGAGATAGTCACAGGCTGAAGTGGGATAACTTCCCTTCTCTCCTTTCTAGCATTTATTTGACAAGTCTTACAATTCCTAGCATAAGCATGAGTGTCTTTGAACAAAGTGGGCCAATAATAGCTGGCTCTCAGGATTTTATGAGCGGTGGTGTTCCCCACAAAATGTCCTTCAGTAGGACCATCATAGAGTTCCTTCAACACTTTATCGGCGTCTTCTCGTTCGACACATCTCAGCAATACCCCATCATAGTTGATTTGGAAGAGTACCGAATTTATAAGGCGGTATTGCATGGATTTTAATCTGAAGGCTCTCCTTTCTTTGGGGTTGAGGCTTTCGGGACAAGTCCCATGGTGCAATAGATAAGATAAATCCTTGTACTAGGAGTCTTCTCTTGGGGAAATGTATGTCGCTTCTCCACACCAAAGTGTTATTTCATTCTCCCACCCAGGATCTTCATTTACTTGATCTTGGGCTTCGATTGCGAGCTTGCGCAAACCTATATCTATATCAAATTCCTGGACTATAGCCATCTAGTTCCCTCTTCTTTCTCCCATTTCTTGTTGGGTAAACAAGGATCGAACCGCAGGGTGTGGCACAATCACCTTAGTGTGATTCTTGGGGATGTAAGACCTGAAATGTTTTACTGCCTTATAGACCGCATAGGCCTGCTTGTCTATGGAGGGATAATTGAGCTCAACTCCTTGAAGATTGGTACTCATAAATGAAATCGGGGCTTCGTTGTTGTCGTCGTCCTTCTGAGTCAAAACCATGGCTAGCGATTGGTCAGAGGCAAAAGTATAAAGGTTAAAGTATTTATTGAAATCAGGTCTTCGCAACACCAGGGCTCGAGATATGGCAGCCTTGATGTTGTTGAAAGAATTTTTTCGTTCATCATCCCACTTAAATTCGGCATCCTTGTGAATCATCTTTTGTAAGGGTTTGATAATTTCGGCGAAGTCAGGAGTGAATTTCCTCACGAAGTTCATTTGCCTGGAAAAGGACTGCATGGCCTTCTTGTTATGGGGTAGCAGAAGTTGATCTATGGCTTTAATCCTTTTAGGATCTATGTTAATCCCCACTTGAGATATAACATGACCCAACAATTTACCCTCCTTGACACCGAAGATAGTTTTCTTAGGATTCAATGATATACCGTATTTCCTGCATCTCTCAAAAATCTGAGTTAAGTGTTGAATGTGTTCTTCTCTATTCTTTGAATACATTGTTACGTCATTTAAATATACTACCACACACTTATTTATAAGTCCCCAAAAATCCACATCCATGGCCCCTTGGAAGTTCGCTCCTGTGTTAATTAAGCCGAAAGGCATGCATTTATAAGCGAAGTTTCCCCACTTGGTTCAGAAGGTAGCCTTTAATTGGTCTTCCTCTAAAACCAACACTTGATTGTACCCTAAGAAACCATCCAGCAGAGAGAAAATCGTCGAACCCGACACGGTCTATAGGAGTTGCTCCATCGGTGGGACGGGATAATTGTCCTTTTTCGAAGCTCTGTTGAGGTTC
>ML790952.1:137199-165105 GCA_009831015.1 Picea engelmannii
TTGGATCAATTCTGCCATAGTAACACTCCTGCAAAGCATTGTTAGTCAATAACAATCAATCTTACACAACTGTTATGATATCTCCTTTGAAAGACCCTTGAAATTGTTATATATTTCCACTGCTCTCTCGTAAAGAATTGGTTGCCTCCCACTTCTTCTTTCCATTTCTTCATCCATGGAGGTTTTAAGAGAAAGTCTAAAATTTTTCTCCTTAAAGTTGAGAGTAGATTTCGGTCGAATGATTATGCATACAGTGGTAGAAACCCCTCATACATAACACTTTTCATGAATTATTCCTAGATTCCCAGTCATCTTTCCATTAAATCCGCTCACCTCCCCCTATTGCATAATCTTCCTGATTATATCTTCTTGACCTGTTGTTTTTGGCCCACGAAACCATGAGTTCTAAGTTCTAAATCCATTGAAAACAAATTTTCCTGTGAAATCGCCAGTTTGTTGACGATTAAAATCGTCAATGAAGTTTTGCCCATAAAATGTTGCTAAAGCCTATTATTATAAAAGCTCAATAATAATAGTAGGTGGGACCCCCTTGTTTTGCCCACAAAATGTTGCTAAGCCTATTAATATTTCATCGTAGTGTTTTGGGTGGCTACGCACCATGTGTAATATGGATAGTTTGGGTTCCACACTTAGAGATAGTCATAGAGTTTAAGGACGACTTGTTTTCATTTTGATTATTTGTTTTATGAAGATAGGAATGTTTTTGATACCTCGTTGTGATGGACAACCCAGCATGTTAGGGTCACATTGAATTGGGCTTGTACAATGACATAATTACACTTGTATAATTGAATTATTTTGTGCATAACATGTGTTTGAATGGTGGTTGATTGTCTGTTTGTTTAAATAATGATCTGTTTTTTTGCAAATTTAAATCTGGATTATTTGGCCATCCACTACATATGTTTAATGAATATCATCTCATTTTAAATGATAGGCTCTATTGTAGGGACAGTATGACTTCATTGTTATTTTTGAAACACGACTTTTGGGTGTATTTGTTGATTGAAGTAATGTGTGGGTAGTGATTGATTTTGATGGTTAAGAGAGTGGAAATGGATACTATTATACATTGAGAATTGTTATAAGATGAAAATTGGATAAATGAAAGGAACATAAATCCCTTACAGATTGTGTAAAATGAATATTGTCTTGTGATGACACCGTGTGGACATTTGATTGTGAATAGTGGACTAGCTAATACACAATGATTGTTATGATCGTTTGGTTGGCTTATCTCCTTTTAACAGAATGGATATATGCATTACTTGATTAATTTTGTGAACAGTAACCACTCTCATTCCCCATCATTAATTCACTTTTTGCTAATTACAACCCCATCACTTTCCCCCATTCATTTTTTTTTACTCCCTGTTCCAAAATTAATTACAATCAAGAAAAATTCTGTGTTGAAATAGTTGTCAGTCGCAGTGTCTTGGTTGAATTACGGTCTTGTTTTCTTTGATTTGTAGTTGATTGTTGTTGTCCTTGAGCAGTAATCATATTTTCATCCCTCATCATATCATGTTTCTCTCAATACAAACCCCTCACATATCCCAAGACCCTTTATTCACCACCTGCTCACTGATGAACAATAAAACAATTTGTATGGATTGGATTGCATGAGTGATACATTGTTGAGCCAAATACATTTCATATTTTTAAGATTTGTCATGTATGGTTATTTAAAAGATTGTTTTCTAATCAATCATGCATGTAGGAATGCATTTTTTCAGCTGGGGTATCCATGGCCGAGGAAAAAAAGGGAGAGGTAATTGGAATAGAGGCCCAAGAAGGCCTAGGTTCTCCATACATTTTGATGTTGATTCATAAGAGCTTGGCCAATTGTTTTAGGCCATATTTTTTAATTGGATTGGGCAAGGAGTAGTCCAACCTAGGCCTGAAAGGCCTCCTTTCCAAGTTCCACAAGTCCTTGGTATCATTGTGCTCCCTCACGTCTCATTGCAACCCAAGGTTCCTGAAAATGATTGATGGCAAGAGATTGTCCACTCGACAGTCTCCCAACATCATGGCTGGCCCAACTTGTCCTTGCCTGCTCCTCCACCTAATAACCAAATTTTCCAAGCTGCTCCCCACTCACTAGTGTAATCCTCCCATGCTAGCAAGAGATTGAAAACTAAGGCACACCATGCCTTTGACAAAGGAAAAGCCACAGCTTCCCCTTCCTCTCCCTCCAATGACTCTGACAAATTCTTGTCTTCCTGGATGCATTTGAGGGACAATTGTTCCCACGTGATAAACGAGATTAGGCCTAAAGGCTCAGCACAGTCGAAGGAAAATTCAGGAAAATCAAAGGGTGACAGTAGCTCAAGGAAATATTGCATCGTAGAGTGGGAAATATGGATTTTGAGTTTTTATTTTTATCTATTGTTGATGACAGTTGACTTCAGGAAACTTTGGACATCATGTATTATTTTTTTGGTTACATGAGTAATATTTTTGGAAATAATTTCAAATGTCATGAGCTAAATTTTCAAATGAAATATGTTAATGGGAGACACAAGGAGGTGTGTTTTACTTGAGTAATAGTTGTGTTATGATTTTTATAATTGTTATGAGCTAAAGGGAGTCACAAGGGGTCCCACCTACTTGTTATTATTTATTTATGACCTTTATTATGATTATTAATTTTCCCCATAAATAAAGTTGGTTGAGTCTTTTAATTAACTTAAATAATAAGTTGGTTCAACTACTTCAACCAATTCTGAATTGTTTAAAAGAAAAAGGAAAGGGAGGGACAATGGAAGAGAGAAGCATAAGCACACTAAGGTTTTCTCTTTGAGTTTATGTTGAGATAGTTCGGTTTTCATTCATTCATATATTCATCACATGCCTAATTCTCTTTTATGATAGTAGGGTCTTATTGTAGACAACAATATTCATGGTTGAATCACATCATTCAGACACTTGTTTTTTAGAGGTGTTGATCTATCTTTGATAGTCTGTGTAGACTTGTCTGTTTGTGAATTAGTTTTCATGATTGACAAAGGATATTGTGCARAGTTGAGTGAGMAACAATCTGTGGCAAGATGATCCAKCTTTTAGAGTTCATTTTTGGTTTTCTATTAGAGGTCCTTTTGTATGTTCCAYCGGGGATGTCTAAATTTGACTTTGGTCCAATATTTTTGTATGAGATTTTGTAAATAAAATGACTCTTTGGTGAATTGGAATGAAATAAAGGATTGGTTTATGTCTCATCTATCTTGATTATCATCTTTGTATCTTTACTTCTGTATTTAATTTATTTAGGATGTTATTTTTGTTGGCTATAAACATAGGGTGATATTCTCATCTATTTTGATTTAGCCAAGCAGAATCTGAAAATGCTTGAGTAAGATCATTTCATATATTTTCCTCAACAATGCTCTATTTTAACAATGCAAAAAACAATGTTAGTTGCACACTTGCGCCGTTGATAACTTCCCCGACAACAATGACAAAATGTTGGTGTATTTAATTTTCTAATTAAAACAACTCAATTGCCCAATATATTAATTTTCAACCCGGGGTATGTCCTTTTATTTCAAAGTTATTGTGCAAGGTATATGCAGGCACAATTTTTGTCTGACATTGATTATCTATTGGTATGCAATCATAAAAAATAAACACTTGTTGTATACTAGATTACACTTATTCAAATGAAGCACACTTGTTGAAAGTAAAATAGTCTTGCTGAAATGGAAATCACACTTTGCACTTGCTTTAAATTGAAACACACTCACACTACTTTGATTTAAAATCACTCCGCTGAAATGAAATCACACTTGCATAAATGAAAGACACTCCTTGTATAATTGAACTAAGAAATTGAAAGAAACAAAACCATGCTGGGAATAAAACACATTTTCTTGAATGTAAATACTCTACACACTTGTTAGGAATGAAATTACACTTCTGAAATTAAAAACTCTACATATTGAAAGGAAATACACCACGTTGAAAAAAATATATCTATGGCTCAACCAATGTTCTCAACCCAACGAAATATCCTACAAGATAACTGAATATGATAAGGAAGTAAATTGAATCCAATAAAAAATATTGAAATGACAAAATTGAGTAACAAAAATCTTGGCAATCTTAACGAAGTAACAACAAACTTAGTCCTACATAAAAATACTCACAACCCATTATAAGTAACAACAATATTTAAATGAATGAACTTCAATAACAATGATCTTGAAATAAACAACAAACTAATAAAATAACTCTACTTACTATATAGAAACAATGATCCCTATTTAGAGGAGGTGGCCCTTCCTCCTTAAACTAGGTGTTGGTAAAAAAAACTTTGAGGCTGCAAATCAACTCATCACGTCATATATCCAATCTACAAGCTCACTAATCCTTTCTTAATAAGAACTCATGAAGTACACAAGAGATTCTCGTCTGATCAAATTACTAACTACTAACTAATAAATAATGAATGATTCCTCCCCTCTCAGTCTTATTTATACATAAAATTCAGTTGGGCAAGGATAGAACCAAATCCCCAAACTCATAAAATGAATTTTACATCTTTGGAGAAAAGTCACAAAATCTAGGTTTTACATCAATTTGGACAAATTTGTGATAAAGAACCACCTGTATCTCTCAAACCATAGATCATTTTGGAAAATGGCTCTTCTGACACTCAATTTTATATGCTAAAAACAAAACCCATGTCTTGGATTTTACAGATTCATCTTCATCTGCTCGGAAATCGAGGTGAAAGGTGATTGTTTCATAAAATATGGGTTTTAGATCAATTTGGGAAAATTATTGATAAAGAACCACACTTATCTCTAAAAAAAAACTAATTTTGGAAAAAATAAATTAGATATTCTCGGTTTTCTATGCTACAGACAATACCCATGTCTCAGATTTTCAGATTCATCTTTATTTGCTCAGAAATAAAGGAAAAAGTTGGATATTTCAAAATCGCTACTAATTTTGGTTCATACCCTTATTTCATGTTGGGAGACCACACATGCATGCTAGGTAAGGTTTGATCCACCCAGATCCATGTCTTTGATCTTAGGAAGATAACTTATGTTTTGAATTTCCATGTGGAGGTGCACTAGGATGAAAACCTTGGAGGATGCCAACATGAGTGTTGTTACTATTGCCATAGGAAATTGCTCCATAAACCGTCATCAGTAAAAATCAAGTATGATAATCTTTGATCTATTAAAAGGAAGGAAAACAAGCATTACTTAACCACTAAAACATAAATAAGTATAAAATGGTGTTTTGTGAGAAATTATGGTAAATGGAGTGATAAATGAGCGGTAAGAGGAAGTAAAATGAATGAAATGGATGTATGTAAGTGTTAATAATGGTGACAAACAACCCAACAACATGGGTTTTGTAGCTCTGATGTAGAGTTTCCACAAATTTGTTGTAGAGTTTATGCAAAAAACTTGTAGACTTTCTGCGGCTGGACTATAGACTTTCTGCAGCCAACCTGTAGCACATGTAATCTATAACATCTCTATAGGTGGTTAAGAGCACATACTTCTTCCTATTTATCATTAAATAGTCGACGAAATATGATAAAATGCAGTCCAATAAGTACTTTATGCCAAAAATGTCACTTGATCACAAAAGGGTAGGTAGAGGCTAGAAAGGTAGACAAAAGAGGTATAAATGATGCCAAAAATCAGATAAAAAGATGACAATATGAGGGCCCATCACTAGCTCCCAGGGGTATCCCTAAGAAAATTAGAACTAAATTTCCATACAATTGAAGTTAAAAGTGATAGTTTCCTTAAGTATGATGGGTGATGGAATCACCAAGAAGAAAAAATCTAACTTGATCTTCTTACTTTTAGAAAAGGAGCAAGAGAGAGTTACAATACAAAATAGTAAATATGGTGCACCACAATTTTTTTCATAGCCTTGACATACATATTTGAAATCCACTCTCATATCCCATGCCTATCAAGTCGGCTCCCAAAATAGTTTCCAAACCTTTTTGAAATCAAATGTCAAATCACTATCATCCTTTGAAATCTACTCCCTAAAAGTTGGTAAACCTGTTGTCATATGTCGTGCCCTATTTACCATTGTTATAAAAATGTCTAAACATATGCAAAAAGTAACGTTGTATCTTTGCCAATGGGGGTGCTCTGCTTCCCGCCACAAGTCTGAAAAAATATTAAATGTAATGCATAAAAAAATATGAAATATATTATTTAATGATGGACCCAACTGTTGGTGTAAATGTTGATAATAGTTTTGAAAATGGACTCAAAATATGCTAAATATAGTGCACCAACCTCTCTAAAATAGATCATTTAATGGTGAGACAATCCCTAATGGTGTGATTAAACATTTTTTGAAAGAAAATATGTGTCTTTAGTCCTCAATCTCTTTTTCTTATCTAAAATGGGAAGTTTATGAAATGGAAAATGGAATAAAACATCCCAAAAGATATTGGCAAGATAGCATTTCAAAATTCACAAATAAGATATTGCCAATACCAATTATTAAGGCAAAAAAATGATTTGCAAAAACACATTACTTCAATCATGAGAATTTTATAATGAATGATGTAGAAAGAGAAGCTACTATTACAAATTCATAAGCATATTGGAACCATTAAGGAGTAGCATGATAAACATTTGGCAACACAAACAAACTTTCAAAAATCAACAATTTTCATAAATCAACAACTTTCATAAATATTCCATGATGACTTTCAGAAATATAAACACCCTTTTCTTCTCCTTCCTGCTTCATTTTCTCGAGACCTTTAGTTTCTTTTATGATAGGAGGAAAAAGGGGGCTCCCTGATATAATATGAAAACTTCTGTAAATGTTATGGCATCTATCTCCTTTCAAAGGATCTATCTTCTTAGCATGTTTTAAAACATTTGCTACCTTCTACCACAACTGTAATTCATTTCTTTCAAGTATAACTTTATCATGCATCTTAAATAATTTCCCCTTCTCGTAAGACATCCTCTTGAGCCCCATCTAAATAGTTTGAATCTAATCAATCATTTCCAATTGCCACAATTCTAAGTTCTGCTCTAGATGTATTGATTTGAGATAAGCAGAAGCAACCACAAATTCATATTGTGGTATATATACATTGTTTTATGATCCTAGGGATCCTCTTGTCTCATCTTTATGTTCATCATCTTTCATGCCAAATTTATGATCATTCTGTTGGATTTACTTCACACACACCTAGTATTTCTTTTTCCTATGTTTATTAGTCTTTATCTAGTCTCCTAACATTTAGGGAGAATATTCCTCTAGGATAATATTCTCTTCATTTTTCATTTCAGTTTGACTAGTTGAGTGGAGTCTAGATGCTACATTGGTTTTGTCACCATGCAACATTGGGATCATCACAAGATAATTCTCATTTTCCTTGGGATCATCACCAGACTAACGCATTACCCATGATTCCCTGATCTCCTCCTCACCTCACTATGTTTCAGTCAATTAACTGAGGCCTAGTAGACTAGTTAACTTAGTTAGGTGGAAGTTCACTCTTGTAATTGCCCAAGAGACTAGACTAGGTGGAAGTTCACTCTCATAACTATTGGAATGTGTACATGTCACTCTAGACCACCACTATGGTGCATTGGCTTCACCTCCAATGCACATTGGTTGAGTTATGCAGAGTCTATTATGTGTAAATTATTCATTATTCATTACGATTAATGAGAATTCTTCCATTCTTTCTCTCTTGCTTATTCTTTCTCAATTTCTCTCTGCAAATGTGTGTGGTATTTTCTAGCTATATATATTATGTGCAGGTTCAACACATTTACATGGTATCATAGCTGACGGATGGCTAAGAAAAAGATACACAAAATTATTTTTGCAGGTACCAAAGATTGAAGACAATGGAAAAATGGAATTCCCAAAAGAATTCATTCTTACACCTTACAACTTCTTTGCATGGAAGGAGAATATGGTCATGCATATTCAAAGCAAAGGATTGTAAAGGTTAACCATGAATATAGAGACATAACCAACATCAGCCATAGAAAAATACAAGTATCTAAATTGAATGGATGAAGCATTCAGAACAATTTGCGGTCTCATTTCTCCCGATCTCCTTTTTCACATATCTTCCTGTAAAACCCCCAATGAAGCCTGGACCACCATGGAAGGGCTATTTGTAAAATAGGATGAGATTAGGGGACACATGCTCGAGGTGGAATTGCTGAGATTGGATCCAAAAATCTTCAACAATCTCCAAGATTTCTTTACAAAATACAAGGATTTACTGTCGCAACTCAAATCTTGTGGGGTTGATAAATCTAAGGAGGAGAAACAAATGGTTCTCACCATTCTCTCCAAAATTGGTCCTAAATTCTTCGTGTTCATATCCACATTCCATTTATTCAAATTCTCCTCTGGATCCACCTGAAAGATGCCTTCTCTTGAGGAATTTATGTAATCCCTAACACAAGAGCAAACCAAGATCATCAACATGAGAAAAATCAAAGGCCCAAAGGCGCATGCACTTACTGTGCAATATGGAAGCCATAAATATCATAAATATAAATATAAATACAAAATGAAATCTCATGCAAATCCTAAGAAGGAAGGGTACTCAAAACCCTTCACCGATGCCTCCAGATCCAAAGGTGGAAAGGGAAGAAAAGGGGAGAAATGTACATACTTCCATAAAGGATTCCATCCATAATCTTCATGCATGCAATATATATATATATATAATGACTAAAATACTTCATCAAAACAACCTTGGATATCACATCCTTGAGGGTGCCAAGAAGAAGAAGCCAAAAGATCAGAATCCTAAGATAGGCAATTCTAGCCATGCCTTGATTGCCATCAACTCCTCTCCCAATGCTTGGATCGTAGATTCATGAGCATCACATCACATGTCTACCACAAAAGAATTATATTCTTCATTAGATGCATGAGAAGGTCATCCTATTCTGATGGGGGGAAACTCTCCAGTCGAGGTCATTGACAAAGGAAGGATTGAACTCACCAACAAAAGATTCGAGAATGTGCTGCACGTTCCCAAACTTTCTGTCAATATTCTCTTTGTGTATCAGATGATGGATTCCAACACCAGAAATAAATTCATATTCACACCTAATGCAGTGGACATATATGACATGAAAACCAATTTGAGGGTTTCTATCGGTGAGGTAAATCATCAATCTAGGTTGTATACATTTTCTGAATTTATTGGACCAGATTTTGCTTTACTGGTTACCCATGTTGATGAAAGCAGAAGGATATGGCACAAAAGGTTTGGGAATTTGAATTTCAGATATATGCAACATCTTAGGAATCAAATATTGGTTGATGGTATACCAGACATCTATTTCTCCAAAGGAATCTATGAGGGATGTGTTTTTGGAAAACACCCTCAAGTGAAATTTGACAAAGGAAAGACTCAGCGAGATTCCTTTCCTTTAGATATGATCCATAGTGACCTCATGGGACCTTTTCCACATCCATATATCAACAAAGTGAGGTATTTTATCGTTTTTTTTTATGATTTCTCACGTTTCACATGGATTTACTTTCTTAGGAAAAAATCAGAGGTCTTTCAACACCTCAAAGATTTCAAATCCCTGGTTGAGACACAGTCAGGAAAGAAAATAAAAGTCCTCTAAACTGATAATGGGGGATATTATGTCAATCATGAGATCCAAAATCTTTGTCATGAGGCAAGGATTGAGTTGCAACACATAGTTCCCTATACTCCACAACAAAACAGAGTTGCTGAGTGGAAAAACATATCTCTAAAATAGATGGCATCTTGTATGTTGCATGAAAATTCACTTCCACAGATATTCTGGGTTGAAGCACTTAATTTTTCAACCTACATCCAAAAAAAATCTCCCCATCAATATTTCAAGGATAAGACCCCCTATGAGGTTTGGAGTGGCCTCAAACTGGAAGTGACCCACTTTCATATTTTCTTTTCATGTGCATGGGCCCAGATTCCCTCTGAAAAGAGGAAGGCACTTGATCCACAAAGCACTGAGTGTATCTTTGTTGGATACCCCGATGGTGTGAAGGGATACAGACTTATTGATATTTCCTCAAACTGACTCATCATTGAGCGAAGTGTCCAATTTGAGGAAAGTGTCTTGCATGTACCTCAACAGCCGCATGCAGACACCTTCATTCTTCCACCTATATGAGATTATGAGCATGCACACGCTGAACCTTATTTAGATGAGAGTTCTGATTCAGAGGATTCAAATGATCCAGATACAGATTCAGTACAATTAGATGTAGATTTAGTGCATCTAGATGTAGCTACAGAGCTAGAGAAGAGGCCCAAGTGGGCCCAGACTACTCTTCAGGATGCAGGGGATCTTGTTGGTGATCTAGATGATACTAGGAGGACTCGATCTGATTTCAAGGAGCCTCCTCTTGCACTCACTGCCACTGAACCATTGCCACTCATACATATTTTCTTGGTTCAATATTCAGATCCACAGTCTTGTGGCGAGGCTGTTGGAAATCCCTTTTGGGAGTCCACCATGAATGAGAAGTACAAATCCCTTCTCAAGAATTGGAATTGGGATCTGGTTCCCCTTCCTTCTGGAAGGAAACGTGTCAGGTGCAGATCGGTCTACAAGACCAAGAGTGCAGTGGATGGATAGATTAATAGATACAAATCCGGGCTTGTTGCCAAATTATTTCAGCATGTGCATGGCATTGACTATGATGAGACCTTTGCTCCAGTAGCGAAGATGGATTCCATATGTTTGGAACTTTCCATTGCAACGAACAAGGGATGGAAAGTCCATCAGATGGACGTGAAGAATGCATTTCTTCATGGTGATGTCTCTGAGGAGAGCTATATGGAGCAGCCCCAGGGATTTATGCAATATTCCTCTTTGGTTTGTCAAATGACTAAATATATTTATGGCCTCAAGTAGGCTCCGAGGGTATGGTGTGCCAAGATGGAATCCTACTTGCTGTCACAGAACTTTGTGCATTGTAAATCAGACATGGATGTCTACATGCTCAGGACGACTGATTCACTTCTACTCTTAGTTTTGTATGTTGACGATTTGTTGATCACCAGTTGCTCGACTTCAACGATTGTTATAGTCAAGAGGATTCTACTTGACAGGTTCTTCATGATGGACATGGGTCCTCTACACTTCTTCCTTGGACTCAAGATTAGTCAGCATGCATCAGGCATCAAACTATCTCAAGAAAAGTATGCACGAGATCTCCTTGAGAGATTTCACATGACAAACTGCAAGTCTTCTTTGACTCCTTTCCTATCAGGAGTAAAAATTAAGGATGGCAGGGACACTCCACTGGTTGAAAACACATTGTACAATCAACTAGTGGGGAGCTTGATGTATCTCACACACTCCAGACCAGAAATATCCTATGCAGTTGGCGCAATTTACAGGTTCAGGGAGGAGCTGCATGAGCTACATTGGAAGGTTTCAAAGTGTATCCTTTGATACGTACATGGCACCATCACCTTTGGTATTCATTATGCAACAAAATCCACATTATATCTCATCTGGTTCACTAATTCTAAATGGGCTGGTGATAGCACTGATCACAAGTCCACATCTAGTTACTCACTCAGTCTTGGTTCCAGGACAATCTGTTGGTCGAGAAAGAAGTAGGTTGCTCTTACTCTTTCTTTAGCTAAGGCAGAGTACAAAGGGGTAGTTAACATAACCATTTAGGATATGTGGCTACAAAAGTTTCTCATTGAGTTGGGCATTCAATTTCATCGACCGATCATCATCTAGTGTGACAACCAAAACACTCTGAATTTTTGCAGAGATCCAGTTCAGAGGAAGCGGATGAATCACATTGAGATCCACATGCACTACATCCGAGACTTAGTACATGAGGGGATCATCGACCTACAACTCTATCCTTTAGAATTACAGATGACAAACATCTTCACCAAGACCTTCACTGAGAAGAAGCTCCATTCTCTGCAAATTCGTCTTGGAGTGAAGGACACAGTTTCCTAGCAACTTCCAGTTCGTTTTTTTACATACATTGTACCTTGAGGGGGGGGGGGGGGGGGGGGGGGGTTCCCATGAGGTTTTACCTCTTTCCTCACTTTATTTCAGTGTATATTTTGTATTTGGGTACCTAACATGGCCTTGTCATTGGGACCCATTCTTTATTTTCACTGTAGTGATGTTTAGGGGGTGATGCAAGAACATTGTCAGCAAGCACACATGGTAGGACAACTCAATGCCCATGAATCATTTTAGAATATCAAATGTTGGGAGTTACTACGAATATTTTGGAGCTGATTGGAAAAACAAAAGAATATCAAACGCTTGGGAGCGGATGATCACGAGTGATTTGGGAGTTTCACTCCAATTCTTGAATGTAACTGAACTTAGGTAGAAGTTAGAGTTTTTTTCATTTTTCGAGTAGACAAGTAGTCAAGGGGAACCCTAAGGACCCTCTGAGATAAAGAGAGGTTTTGTATGCCCAAATGAGGTTGCTGCGAGTTAGTAGGAATTTTCTGAGTTTTGAATTGTTTAGATATTAGATGTAGCCATTTACTTTTGAATGAATATGACAAAGGAAAATTGATTCAAATGCATAACATTGTTGTTGTTTGTAATTCTCTATTATTGTGTTTTCATAAATGAATGAATTTCTTTATGAATGGATGAAACTGTGAATGTTAGTATAAGTTTCAATTGTTTCTCTTCTATTGAGTGAGTGCAAGGTGTGCACATAGAACACAAGGAGTGATGACAGGATCTATGTCGATTCTGAAGCTCATAAGAGATAGCACGAAACTTTCCCTTTGCATGGAGTGCAAAGCGACTGTTGCAAGGTGTGCACAGTCACCTGCAAGAACCAAGTCTTATGTAAGAATCTACTGCAAGGAGTGCACAGATTTGGAATTCGGCCAAGTGTCAAAGGGACTCCATAAGAGTCAAATCCATGAAACATGAAATACCGACTTGATCACAGTCATTTATCCAAGGAAAGATCTAGATCATCGATCTAGCACCATCTCTTTTTTGGGTATCGAGAAAATGGAGGTAAGGGGACTCCCAAAGCCGTGAAACACAAAATCATGACTTGATCATAGTCGTTGATCGAAGAGAGTCATGAGTCGTCGTTCTGATGCTCGCAAATATTGGTAAATCGGGGATCGAGAGGATAGAGGTGAATCAACCTCCAAAATTGTGAAACACGAGATCACGACTTGATCATAGTAGTCGATTGAGGGAAGATCGTGGACCATAGATATAATCATATCGGGAATTCTCGATACACAAAATCCTAATGCACCTGAGAGTTGAGCCCCGGGTCATGACAGGAGGTCACGTTGAGGGAAGATAAGGGAGGGGATAGTACATGCTAGGCTCTTTTCGGGGTTTCAGAGGTCGGGAGAGTCGGGGTGACTCACCTGCAAAGACCCAACATGCAAAATCATGAATCACATTTTGGATTAGGCTCATGGTCACAACCCGTGTGAGAGAAACTTGCGTCTGGTGCTTGTTCGCACAGCAGAGCTTCATGAGAAGGACCTGTGGAAATTTCTTAAAGATTCCAGTAGGGAATCAAAGAGATGCTCCAACTCGAAGATTGAGAAGATTTAGAGACCAGGAGGTCAGCAAACCCTGCTGAGGTGGGACACTACATCAAGTGGTATCAGAGCATATTTTCGTCTGTAGATTTAAAGTGAAGGAGATAAAGAAGACGAGAAAAATCGAAGCTACACTCTATGTGAGAGAGACAGTCGACACAATGCCACCGAGGATATGAGTGGAACAACCTTTAGCCAATCTGGTTGTAGAAAGGGCGATGCGAGAACTTTGTGCAAGATTAGAAGTGATGGAGGTAGTGCAAAGAAGGACACCTAATGCTAGAGACATCAACGATGTAAGGACTGAAGAAGTAGAATTTGAAGAAGCTGTAGGAGAAAATGTTTCTGAAGAGCGCTTTCTAAGAGAAGTTGTCAGATTGGGAGCTACACCCAAGATAGAGGTCCCAATGTACGAAGGTAATTTGAATTTTGAAGAGTTGTTGGATTGGGTAAGATCCGTGGACAAATATTTCGACTATGAAGACATCGATGAGGAGAAAAGGGTGAGACATGTTGTCACCAGACTCAAAGGACATGCAACACTATGGTGGGATGAACTGCAGGCTGAGAGGAGAAGCAAGGAAAAACAAAAGATAAAGAATTGGGATAGAATGGTAGCCAAGATGAAGGAATAATTCATGCCCAAAGATTACCAGATCAATCTATTCAAGAAATTATAGAACCTGAGATAGAAGGGTATGATAGTTAAAGAATACACAAAGGAGTTCTACAAGTTGAACATCAGAACTGGACAAAGAGAGAAGGATGAAGAAAAAGTTGATAGGTATATAAATGGCATGAGGTATGACATCTAGGATGAGATCAACATGATGTTAGTAACGAAAGTGGAGGATGATTATCAATTTGCACTGAAGGTGTAGGAGAAGTTGGACAGAAAACAAAACCAATGAGGTAGAGGTAGAAGCCCAGTTCCGAACAAAGGAAAGGGAGTTTCCCAAGACAAGGTACAAAAATCCAAAGATGAGACTGAGAAACCACATAGTCACTCGAAAAGAAGAGGAAGTTACCGAGGAAGACAAGATGGTGTAAGAATTTCTTCGAGAGGAAGAGGAAGAGGTAGAGGAGGAGAAGTGAGATGTTACACCTATGGAAAGGCAGGACATAAGTCTTGGGAATGTCCCAAGAGAAAGAAAGAAGGAGAAGGTGAAGCTCACATTTCAGAAGCACAGAGAAGAAATGTTGAAGCAGAAGGAGAAGAGGGTGGAATATCCCTGATGTTGAGAAAATTTCTCTTAAAACCAGAGGCAGAAGTTGAGAAGCCAGTGTAGAGAAACAACCTATTCAGGACAGGTTGCAAGACTAAGGACATAGTCTACAAAGTGATAATTAACAGTGGGAGTACTGAAAACTTAGTATCCACAGAGATGGTGGAGAAATTGGAGCCGGAGACAACTTCACATCCAAAGCCATACAAAGTCTCATGGTTGTAGAAAGGACACCAGGTAATGGTTACTAAACAATGCTTGGTTGAATTTAAAATAGGAGGATATAGAGATGAAATTATATGTGATGTAATTCCCATGGATGTATGCCATATTTTTTTGGGAAGACCATGTAAGTTTGTCAGGAATGCCATTCATGATGGGAGGAAGAATACATACACCTTGGAGAATAATGGTAGGACACACATGTTGTTGCCAATAGAGGAGAAGAAAGTGAAAGAGGAATCCAACACAAGCATACTTCTCATAAGTGGAAAGGAATTCCTGAGAGAAGTCAAGAAAGAACAGGAGATGTAGTTTGTTGTGGTGAGGAAACCTAGAGTTTTCCTTACAAGTACTTCGATGGATGATTTGACTGAAGAAATTCAGGAATTATTGGATAATTTTACTAACATAGTGGTGGATGAGCTGCCTAACTCATTACCACCCATCAGAAGTATCAACCATCATATTGATATGATACTAGGAGAAAGTCTACCAAAAAAAGAAGCATACAGACTGACACCTCGAGAGAATGAGGAGGTAAAGAACCAAGTCCAGGAATTGTTATACAAAGGGTTTGTCAGAGAGAGCTTGAGTCCATGCACAGTGCCAACTGTGTTGAGTCCAAAGGAATATGGGGGATGGAGAATGTGTACAGACTCAAGAGCCATTAACAAGATCACCATCAGGTATAGATTTCCTTTGCCAAGAATGGATGACTTAATGGATTGTTTAAGTGGAGCAAAATTATTTTCTAAGATAGATTTGAAAAGTGGATATCACCAGATAAGAATGGGAGAAGGTGATGAATGGAAGACAACCTTTAAGACAAATGAAGGTTTGTATGAATGGCTTGTTGTTCCATTTGTCTTAACAAATGCCCCAATTACTTTTATGAGGTTGATGAATGAAATATTGAAAGATTTCATTGGCAAGTTTTTGGTTGTATATCTGGATGACACATTGATATTTCGCAAGACTAAAGAGGAGCATTTGAGACACCTGACACTAGTGATGAGGAGACTACAACATGAGAATCTACTGATAAATCTGAAGAAGTCCTCTTTTATGAAGACAAAACTCATTTATTTGGGTTGTGTGGTCTCTTCAAATAAACTGAAGATGGATCTAGAAAAGGTGAAAGCAATCAAAGAATGGTCGTCACCGAGAAGTATGTTTGAGGTAAGAAGCTTCCATGGATTAGCAAGTTTTTATAGGAAATTCATTAGAGACTTCAGTGGAATTTGTGCACCAATGATGGATACAATAAAGAAGAAGCACAAGTATTTTAAATGGACAGAGTAGGCCGAGAGGAGCTTCAATATACTGAAGGAGAAGATAATAGAACGACCAATTCTGGTCTTGCCAAATTTTGAAAAGACATTTTAGGTGAGATGTGATGCAAGTGGAGTTGCAATTGGAGCAGTTTTGAGCCAGGATAATAGACTGGTTGCCTATTTCAGCGAGAATATGAATGAGACTAAGAGAAAATACTCCACATATGATAAGGAATTTTATGCCATAATTCAATCCCTGAAGAAGTGGAGACACTACCTTGTCCCACAAGAATTTGTCTTGTATAGCGATAACTAGGCTTTACAATTCATAACTAGGAAGAAAAAATTGAATCAGAAGCATGTAAAGTGGATTGAGTTTATGAAAAATTTTACTTTTGTCATAGAACATATTGTTGGGATGATAACAAAGTTGTTGATGCATTGAGCATGAGATGTTTGATTCTGCAGAAATTTCAGCTGAAGACCTTGGGGTTTGGACACCTTAAGGAAATGTACAGTGATGATCCAGATTTCAAGGAGGCATATGAGACATGTGTGAATCCTGTGCTGAGAGATAGGAGCCAGTGGGAAGAATATATGATTCAAGGGGGATTTTTGTTCAAGGGCAATCAATTATGCATACCAAAATGTTCAATGAGGGACAACCTTTTGAAGGAGAAGCATAATGGAGGATTGGATGGACATTTCGGCCACGATAAAACATTCACACAGTTTCATACTGTTGGCCAGGTATGAGGACAAAAGTGGTGAAATTTGTGAACATATGTAGAATATGCCAACATGTAAAAGGAAAAAGACAGAACACTGGCTTGTACCAACCATTTTCGATGCCAAAGAGGACTTGGGATGCGATAATCATGGATTTTGTGTTAGGATTGTCTAGAACACAAAGAGGATGTGATTCCATATTTGTGGTGGTGGATAGATTTTCAAATATGGCACACTTTATCCCATGCCAGAAGACCAATGATGAAACACATGTTTCAAATATGTTTTTCAAGGAAGTTGTGAGACTTCACGACCTACCTAGAAGTATCATCTTGGACAGAGACACAAAATTTGTTGGTCATTTTTGGAGAAAACTATGGAAGAAGTTGGGGAAGGATTTTTCCTTCATCTCAACTTATCATCCTCAGACAGATGGAAAGACAGAGGTGGTAAACCAAAGTTTGGGAAACTTGTTGAGGAGTCTGGTCACTGAGCATCATAACCAGTGGGATCAAATTCCACCACAAGCAGAATTTGTGTACAATGACTCACCAACAGAAGAACTGGAAAGATGCCATTCCAGATATTGTATGGAATGCAACCCAGTGGAGTATCTAAATCGAGAGACTTGGGATAGAGTGAGATCAGAACTGCTGGAGAAGAATATTTTGCTGCAGAAATGCAAAATCTCCATAGCTATATCAGAGGACAATTACAAAAGTCTAGCCAAGAGTACAAACACAAAGTTGATCAACATCGTAGAGAAATTCAATTTGAGGTGGGATATTAGGTTTTGGCACATTTCAAGAAAGAAATGTTCCCTAAGGGAATGAATAAAAAGTTAAAAATGAAGAAGATATGGCTATGTAAGATCTTGAGGAAGTTTGACGCAAATGCCTATGAGATTGATCTACCAGACGATGTGGGAATATTGCCCATATTCAACATTTCATACTTGTATTCTTATTGGAAAGATGACACAGAGAGATCAGAAGATCAAAATAAGATCCAATGGGAGAAACAAATGCTTGTAGCAGAAAAAACACAAATGGAGAAGATCATTGATCAGAGAATTGGCAAGAAGACAAAGAGGAAGACCTATCTTGAATATATGGTTAAGTGGAAGGGACACTCGATAGAGGATGTCAGTTGGGAAAATGTAGCTGATATCCAGAAGCATGGAAAGTTGGTGCAAGAGCTCATGGACAGGAGTCCATGAATTTTTGTCAAGGAGGAGTATGATGCAGGAGCATCGTTAGCAAGCACGCGTGGCAGGACAACTCGACACCTGGGAATCATTTCAGAATATCAAGCACTGGGAGTTACTGTGAATCTTTTGGAAATGATTGAAAAAATGGAAGAAGATCAAACGCTTGGGAGAAGATGATCATGAGTGATCCGAGTGTTTCATTCCGAGTCTTGAATGTAATTGAACTTAGATAGAAGTTAGATTTTTTTTTGTTTTTCGAGTAGACAAGTAGTCGGGGGGGACCTTAAGGACCCTCTGAGATAAATAGAGGTTTTGTATGCCCAAATGAGGCTGCTGCGAGTTAGTAGAAATTTTCTGAGTTTTGAGTTATTGTTTTGATATTAGATGTAGCCATTTACTTTTGAATGAATATGATAGAGGAAAATTGATTCAAATGCATAGCATTGTTGCTGTTAGTAATTCTTTGTTATTGTGTCTTCATAAATGAATGAATTTCGTTATGAATGGATGAAACTGTGAATGTTAGTATAAGTTTCAATTATTTATTTTCTATTGAGTGAGTGCAAGGTGTGCACATAGAATGTAAGGAGTGTGTTACGGGATCTGTGTTGATTCTAAAGATCAGAACAGATAGCAAGAAACTTTCCCTTTGCAAGGAGTGCAAAGCGACTATTGCAAGTTGTGCACAGTCACCCGCAAGAACCAAGTCTTGCGTAAGAATCTTTTGCAAGGAGTGCACAGATTTGGAATTCATCAAGTGTCGAAGGGACTCCATAAGAGTCAAATCCATGAAACAAAAAATCCTGACTTGATCACAGTCATTAATCCAAGGAAATATTTGGAACGTCGATCTAGCACCATCGTTATTTTGGGTGTCAGGAGAACAGAGGTAAGGGGACTCCCAAATCCATGAAACATGAAATCGTGACTTGGTCACAACCGTCGATCAAAGAGAGTTGTGAGCCATCGATTTGGTGCTCACAAATATTGAGAAATCAAGGATCAAGAGGAAAGAGGTGAATCAACCTCTAAAGTCGTGAAATGTGAGATCACAACTTGATCGTAGCCATCGATTGAGGGAATATCGTGGACCATAGATCTAATCATATCGAGAATTGTTAATACGTGAAATATCGATGCACTTGAGATTTGAGCCCTAGGTCATGACAGGAGGTCACATTGAGGGAAGATAAGGGAGGGGCTAGTACACACTAGGCTCTTGTTGGGGTTTCAGAGGTAGGGAGAGTTAGGGTGACTCACTTGCAAAGACCTAACATGCGAAATCGTGAAACGCCTTTTGGATTAGGCTCATGGTCATAGCCCATGGTCATAGCCCATGGTCACGTGAGATAAACTTGTGCCTAGTGCTTGTTCGCACATTGGAGTTTCATGAGAAGGACCTCTGGAAATTTCTTGCAGATTCCAGTAGGGAATTGAAGAGATGCTCCAGCTCGGATATTGAGAAGATGCAAATATTGGGAGGTCAGCAGACCCTGCTGAGGTGGGGCACTACAACAGGGGGGGTGTTGGAGTTACTTCACACACACAGAGTATTTATTTTTCCTAAGGTTTTTCCTATGTTTATTAGTCTTTATCTAGTCTCCTAAAGTTTAGGGAGAATATTCTCTTCAGTTTTCCCTTCAGTTTGACTAGTTGAGTGGAGTCTACACGCTGCATTGGTTTTGTCACCATGCAATGTTGGGATCATCACTAGCTAATGTGAATCATCATTGGGATCATCACTAGATGAGCGCATTACCCATGATTCCCTGATCTCCTCCTCACTTCACTCTACTTCAGTTAGTTAATTGAATACTGGTAGACTAGTTAACTCAACTAGGTGGCAGTTCACTCTCGTAACTGCCCGAGAGACTAGACTAGGTGGCAGTTCACTCCCATAACTGTTGGTGTGTGTCCAGATCACTTTATACCACCACTATGGTGCATTGGCTTCACCTCCAGTGCGCATTGGTTGAGTTATACATAGTATATCATGTGTAAATTATTCATTATTCATTACAATTAATGAGAATTCTTCCATTATTTCTCTCTTGCTTCTTCTTTCTCAATTTATCTATGCAAATGTGTGTGGTATTTTCTAGCTAGATTTATTCTGTGCAGGTTCAACACATTTACACATTCTCCTCATTGATGGCATAAATATTTGCTTCTGACAATTCCTTCTGATAGGTAATAAAGGAACCACATCAATGATATTGGTAAAATAATTATTATCAGGTGGACTAATCCAAAACCTTAGTAAAAATAGTGGATAGAAGAGTATATTTATTTGAACCAAACACAAATTATTGACATGGTTCACAAGGTTTGGGTCTTTCTTATGGATAATCTTCTAGTCTAAAGATTTGAGAAACTACAAGAATATGAATGTTATCATGATAAATATGTATTCACAAGAACCTTCAAAATACTTGGATATTTTAATCAAAATACACACATGATCTCGTAATACCTCTATTTGTTTCAAAATTTACTCCAACTCTCTACCCTCATAAGATTCTTGGTATCAGACATGCAAGAAGTTGCCTCTGAGCATAAAATTGCGGAAATCATAGAACTCCCTTTTATCTTGGACATTCTGAAAAATTACCAAAAGTTTTAGTTGTTCATTTTCAACAACCATTTCCTTCATTGATGTTACTATATATTCCTCTCTTTTAAGGGCTCCTACAAGTTCAAATTATAAATCCCCATTTTCAATAAAAATCAAATATACATAATTATAGGTAGGGTAACATAAATCAATTCAAGAAAAAAGAGTAGAAAAAGGAAATGAAATGCATGAACATAATTCCTGCGTGAAGATCCTTCTTATGACCAAGAAGTGGGATTGCTAGAGCCTTCATATCCCATTCATATGGTCCTAGAGATATTATCAAGTTAATGCTTCCAAAATCATTATATTTAGTGAGTGACACTCCATTTAGATGACCATGCAAGAAACCACCATCTTCTCGTAGACAACATTAAATGAACTAGGTCAATAACACTTTACAACAAAATGATAAATCAAGAATGGAAAGATATCCAAGAGAGATTTGATAGAAGAAGTGAATGACTATGCATGTAAGAAATAAGTTTTGTAAGAAACATTGAGTGCAATTTATCCTAACCATAAAAGTCATTACAAATTGGAAAATATGAAATCCAACACAAGTAAACATGCACTTTATCCAAAGAACTCACAATTAGTAAATACTATCTATATCTTCAACTATTGAATTTTCATCTTCAATGTTATAACATGTCCTGTAGCATCTTCATTTACATAACCTTTAAAATTCACAACAACACTCAATTAGGAGTAGTTCATGCAACCATTGATCACAAGAAAAAGAAAAAAGAAATGACATGATTAAATAATTTCTGGAAACAAAATATTAGGATTCTCAACTTACATTATTCCAAATAAAATTTTCTCTCTACACAAATTTCAATGTGCTAAGTGTATCCAAATTTCAATGTGATAAGGGTCTCTATTGTATAATTGTTGTTCACAAATAGTCAACACTCTTTTTAGCGATCAAAATTTATACAAAATTCAAGATTTTTAAAAACCATTGTAAAGTAGTAACGCTATAGATTCACCAAGAATCATGTTGTAATACAATCATGAAAGAACCATTGCATTTTGTGATTAAAGTTGTCAAAACATTGCTTGATCATATGAGATATTTGATTCTTGAACCATAAGAAGCTTTGAAAATATATTTAATCCTTGACAAAATGAATTTGAATTGGAAAAAAAATTGCTTGTGTGATTTCATTTTGTTGGGTTGTGGCTTAGTGCTTAGGATAGGGCACCGCCATGTAGAGAGTCGAAGTTCAAACCTCATTGGGTGTAGATCCTTTATATGTGTGTGTGAGGGAAGGTGTTTGACTTCCCAGAGTCGATTTCCCTCTGTCATCAAAGGGGTTTAACATATGTCCAACAAGCCAAATTGGTTTAAGTGAAATTTAATAGGATAATTTTATCATTTTATAAAAAATAAAATTAGTAAGAAATTATAAGATGAGTAAAAACTTGACATTTTGAAAAATACAAAGACATTTTGAATATACAATTTGCTGAAAATTGGGTTAGAATGATTTTCCTTGGCTAGTATATCAAAATCACTTGAAAACATATATCATAGCTCCCCACTATACTTTCAATAAAAATAAATTGGGTAAAGATACACATATTAAGGAACTAACTAAATAATTTTTAGTTACTTCAAAGACCATCGTCAGACCAATGCATGAGGGAAAAATGAAAGTTTGGAATGCACAGACATTTTGCATGTACAAGGGATTGAAACTTGTGTTGATTACACTTTGAAATTTGTATCCTACTCATCTATTGTTATACATGACATTTGGTTGCCCATTTATAAGAAATAATCATAATTGGGATGGGTTATATTGATGCCAAATCATGGATTGACTACCAGGTTTGGGATGGTTTTCCTTGGGAAATGTATCGAAATCACTAGAATGCTTATATATCCTAGTTCTCTACTATACTTTCAATAAAAAGTAATTTAGGAAAAGAGAGAAATAATAATTATATACTTCTTTGCTACTTAAAAGACCAGTGCTAACCTATGCAAAATTTACCTAGATGAGAAATGTAAGATTGGAGCTATGATATGGTACATGTTGTGGTTTCCCATTGACAATATTTACAAGATTCATGATTGCAATCTTGAAAAATTCTAGCTTCATAGTTCAAATTATATAGTTTCCAATAAACAAAATTGATCCAATAGTAAAGCCATATTGTAATGGAATTAACAATCTAAAAACATCAAAAGGTAAAAAAAAAGTTTAGTTGATTTCAATACCTAAGAGTTGATAGTGATTTGTTGATGTTTGAGGCCTCTTTCATGTGCTCACTCTCAACACTTGAAATATTTTGTCTATTAACACAACTACTTTTTATAATAACTCGAAAGGTTATCCTACCTTTATTTACATTTCACAAAAGTATAGCTATGGAAAATTCCTCCAAGAAAATTATAGAGAATGTGTTATAAATCTATGAACATGCTAGATCAACTAGATTCATGCGTCCAAATCTATGATGAGTCATGAATTGAATCTCCCATTACCAAATAGTTACAAGAAATATAGTCTTTAGAGTGCATAAACATGGAATTCAGCATATCCTAATCCTTGTCCTCTATAAAATATCCAATAAAAGAGTCCCCAAGAAGATTGCCACTCAAATAAGAAAGATAGTCTTTCCACCTCATCCTTGCTTCAGTTCCAACATGGGAATTTAATACTAAATCCCACACTAAGGGATGATGCAAGGAAAGATTATCCATAACCTCGAAAATAATTATTCTCAATAAAATTGTCTTTATTCCAAATACACCAAGAAACATGTTAGAAGAAACATAATGCCATACATTGCTTTCAACTATACAAGTAAATACACTATGCAAGTTGTTACTAGCATGGTTCATATTTGTCAATCCCTAGAAAAAAACCCCATGTTATGTATAAAATCCCTTATTAAGCCTTGGATATTGAATTATTACATTTCTATTATTATATTTGTATGTAGGATGGAACCCTTCATTGTACCCTTTCATTAAAATTGTACCCTTTTTCTCCTATATATATACCAAGGAGACCTAGTATTAGGATCATCTTATGTAATCTCATATTGTATTATGAATTGGATATATTGTAAAATTAGGTTTCCCCCTCGAAGTGGACTATATTCATTGAATTTTATCATTTTTAATGCGTTGGATCATAACATTTGGTATCAGAGAGTCGATCCTAGGGTTTTGATTCTTCAAGCGAGTCATCTTGTAATTTTTTCTATACTTTTTTTTATGGGATGCTTTAGATAGTGAAATTCAAATTTTACTCGGGTGATATATTCAAGTATGTTTGGTAAAAATTTCAAGTTCTGGTTTGTTTTACTTTTAGAGATATAGCCTATGGAAGATAGGGGTTTTGACTCGTTCTGAAATTTGTTTTAAATAAGTCATCTTGGTATTTTCACTATAATTTTTTTTTTTGAGAAGTTTCAAATTATGAAATTTTGTGGCCACTAAGAAAACATATCAAAGTATATTTGGTTCAAATTTCAAGTTTTGGTTCTTTACAGTTTTGGAGATATATTATGTGGAATTTGGGGTTTGTGACTAGTCCTGAAATTAGTCTCAAAAGAGTCATATTTTTATTTTCTCTATAAATGGATTTCGATGAAGTTTCAGACTCTGAAAATTTCATAATCTTGTAGAGACATAGTAAATTATTTTTGTATTTTTTTTAATAATTTGAATCAATATACTTTCTGAGATATATCTCGTGGAAGTTGGAGTTATTTACCAATCCAAAAATTAGTATTAAACAAGAAATTTTGGTATTTTACTATAACCTTTTATCAGTGAAGGTTCAAACAATGAAATTTGTTGATTAATTGGGTTGGTTGTCATTGATGTCAACCCTTGAAGCAAGTCCGACAACAAATTTTGTTAGCCCCAACAATATGGTTAAGGGACTTTGGTTTGATAGATGTATAATGGTATGAAGTTTACTATATTTGTAGGTAAGACTATTCTAGATGTATAGTACATGTCATGCCATTTTCAGTGATATGTGGAATGACAAATAACTCCTCACTGTTAGAGAGTTATGGCCTTGTAAAGTTGGAGAACCCTCATGAGTTATCTAGAAGGTCAAAGAAGTCAAAATTATTCTAGAAGCTCCTAGAAGAAGTTGACTTGTCAACTTAATCATGGGTTAAGTTGTTGCAATAAGAAAATAATTAAAAATAAATTAATTGCAACTAAAAGTGGAGAATTTACTATTTGTAGAAAAGTGGGTTAGAAGTGGGTTAGCCCTAAAAGAAATAAATTGGGTTAAGTTGTTTAGAAGGTAACCCCTTGAGGAAGCTACATGGAAGTATAAATAAGAGAGAAAGACTCTCCTATTAGCACCTATTGAGCACATTGAATATCTATTATTGTTTAAGGTTTATTGCGGGTACTCATTGATATATCTAAAGTTGCAAAAGTCTGAGGTAGCACGAAGGGTTGACGACGAAAGTTTTGAAATTATAGAAAATAGTGAAAAAAACCCTAGTTTTTGACATGTACGTGGGAGGTAGTGGAGCAGGGTGCATATGTAAACGGGCTGCAGTGGAGTATGTCACATATGTACGTGGGATAGTAGTATATTAGGGCGTGTACATGAAAGAAAATCCCTAGAAACTTGAGAGGATGAAGATGTCGGGTCTTTAGAGTCTGAAAGCAAGCTCCCAGGAAGGTCTACAGTGATCGAGTACATCAGATCTATTTGCTGGTTCAAAAGGTATGTCTTATTTTTATGAGTAGTTGGATTTTGTTGTATACATGAAAAATGGTTATGGAGGTTTGAGGATTTTCCCTAGAGAGATTAGTGGTTGTATGGGACCTTCTGTATAAGTGATATCTACAAAAATATAGTGCTGGTATAATCAATATTTATCATTGATATATATTTTTAGTGTTGAGGCACATCTTGTGTTTCTTGAAATTTGGTTAAGGGTTCTTGTGATACATGGTTGAGAGCTTGTATTTGTGAAGTGGTTGATGTATTGAGAGGATGAATATCAGAAAGGCTTTAATGTCTAGTTCATGTGAGGGTTATTATACTTGTTCATGATTACACATACTTATATGACACATGAATAGAGAGAGATATAGATGCTTTGGGTAAAGGATATGTATGATGATGTATGCACATGGTACAATTACATTATGGACATAGTTACAGATTGCAGGTTGATGTGAAAGAGGTTGTAGAGGGTTATAATTTTTTAGAAGAGAGAAAACCCTATTTTTCAGAAGGCATACGCAGGCTGCATAACAAATAGGTCATGTACATACATGGGTTGTAGTATAGATAGGGTGTGTACATACGCGTGTTGCAGAACAAACATGTCACATATATATGTTTTTGGTTGGTACATGTTTAATTCAGGTACATGTTGATTACATGGAAGTGGTATAGAGTGGTTATAGGTCAGTGGTACAAGTTGGTATAGGTTTACAGTGGCATATATCACAGTGACAGTGTGGTAGTGGTTTCTTCATTTGACACTTATATTTCAGGGAAGTAGGACGGAGAAAGAATAGGTGGTTGTAGCCACCTTCCGGTTATATATGAAGAACATAGGGTGTTGTAGCCTCCTTCTGGTTGTAGCAAGAGTATTGGGGAGCTGTAGCTTTCCTCAGGTTGTAGCCTGAAAATATAGGGGGTTGGAGCCTCCTTCCAGTTGTAGTTGGAGAACAAAGGAAGTTGGTTCTTCCAATGAATGTAATTCTTAAATACATATAATAATAAAAAAAATTGTGGTTTTCTCCCATATTAGGTTTCCATGTAAAAATTATTGGTGTACTATGTGTGTGTATGATTGTTCATTGTTCATGGTTTATTTACTCTACACTTATTGAATGATAATGCTATATTGATCATAAAGATAAATAACACTTGCATACTGTGGTTAAAAAGGATTAAAATTGCTCTATTACTGATTCACCCCCCTCTCAGTAATCCAACAATTGGTATCAGATCTAGTTCCTTCAGAAATCAGTTTAACCACTAAAAGGTAGATCATGGTGTTATAGTCCAAAAATGACACATCTGTGCATCCAAGAAATTGACCCATCCACTTGCATACTTTTCCAAAAATACTGCTAAAGCTTCATTCTAATAAACCCTTTTTTGGCTAGTGTATGCGCCCTGCTGCACTAATAGCTTGCACACACACGCATGTTGCATGCTAGTTAGCCTACGTACACATGCGTGTTGCATGCTAGTTAGCCCGCGTTTACCTCCAAAAGTTGCAAAAAATTTAAAATTGCACGGAATTCGACAAATTTGATGGGTTATGTAGGGTTTCCTAACCATTTTACCCCTTGTATCCCATCCCCAAACTAAATAAACATCTTTTTCTCATATAAAATAGGTCTTGGGGAGTCAATTAGGAACATGAACAAGAGAATAAGAAAACTCTGCCAAAATCCCTTCCCTTTCTTTGCCTAAGGTTTGCATCTCTTTCTAAGTTTTAGTCTCAACTTTCTCCTCCAGCCTTTCTCCTTATGCAACCCTTCTGCCTTCCCTTAATGATATGTTGGTTGTGAGAAACTAATGTGGGATTGATGCACTTGGAGCCATGACAGAGCAATCATTGATGAAGGTTCTAACCCTTTTTATCTTAAATTTTAATAAAAGAGATTATCCTTGTCCCAAAACCATATGTTTACATGTTATTGTTAATTTGAGCATTCATAGCTATGTTTAGACTTTTAAAGTGATTATTAGATATTGCATATGTTGTTGCATTTTATTCCTAACATTTTGCAGGTCATGTTTGGGAGGAGATCTGTGATCTAGGAGGCTGCAACAAGTGAAAGAGGTCTACACCAACCACAATGACTGAAGGTGCATTCTTTGACCCTCTATTTCCTCTCTCTTTGACGCAGGTGTGCTCCATAGGGCACGCTCGCTCACAGGATCTTCTCTCCCTTCTCGACCCGAAGAACTTAAATGTTCTTCTATTTCCCTATCGGGAAATCTACACTCACAGAACTCTTCAATGCGACCCCCTTCTTACTTATCGGGGAATCGGACTTCGCGGTATCG
>ML790952.1:165182-201742 GCA_009831015.1 Picea engelmannii
TAATGGCCTAAAGCCGACATAAATAAAATAACATTACTAATCTAAATTACAACTAATGGCCTAAAGCCAACATAAATAAAATAGCATTACTAATCTAATATGCCCCAATTAAGGGGTAATGAGCCAATATTAGGGCTTAACAATTTCGCCACTCGCGATATCAAGCAAATGGATTTACCGAACCTCGAACCCCGATGTGCCAATGCTCCGATGCACATGTGGTTTGACTATTCAACGGTCCTGTCCCCTCGTCGAGATTTTGGACTTCGTGGAATCGTGAATCCTAATGCCAAATGTTTCGGGACTTTACTTTCCCTGAACTCCGATAACTCGTGCCACCTGTCCTCCACTAACTCTGTTGTGGCCCACGATATCTTTTAACTATCGGGAAATCATGTATCGCGATTTCAAATTGCAAGAGTATCCTGTCTTCAAAACTTTCGATACTCCGAACCCCAATACACGATGTATGTGTAGATCCAACCAACGACTCTCCCCCTCCTGATCTTTTAACCTCTCGAGAATACCTGCGATATCTCCCCTGCACCTTGGTGAGATCTGTCAGCTCATGGGATGTCGCGAATCCTCCTCGGAGAATGCCGACCGTCCGTTCCTCCTTTGAGAAATCTGCGGAATGACTGAGTGTTCCTCCACGGAACTCGTTCACCTGTACGCAAGCTTGCAATGCTTCTTAGCGACCTTCAAAGCACAACTTCGACCCGCTATCCTTCAACAACTCTGAGGCCTTATCCCTCCTGAGCTTTTCCACGACTTCTAAGTCCTTTAGAAGTCCCTTGCATGCACTCCTTGTGGCAACCTTCAACCACATCTTCGTGTTGAAAACCCTCGACTCGGTGCACACCTGCAACAATAGTCTTTAGACACTTTCCTTAGGTTTGCAACCCTGAAGTTTCACTCGGCCTGCGCACTCCTTGCACAACTCCGGTGCCCAACTACACTTGTGGGTGAATGAGAACAAAAGTTATCTCTATCTAAACCTTATGCCAACGCACTCCTTGCAGACACTTCAACTGCACTCCTTGCAGGAATTCTCTGGCTCAAATAGAGAAACAATTGAAACTCATTCCTATTTCCTCTCAGACTTCACTCAAAGCATGAAATCATAAATACATCACAATAGCAAATGCATAACAGGAAGCAAACATTCAAGAGCATCTCAATTAACATACATACACAGAGAATAACACAATTCCATGGATTTGAATCAATTTCCTTCTATTAATTCAAGACCTGTACATGGGTGTTCTTACACAGCTCTCTGCATGCTCTTGCTCTTCCTGAATTCAATAATACAAATGCACAATGAGGGTTTCTATATCCCGTTTCCCTCTCTCTTCTAAAACTGTCCAATCTATTATTTAATTTCTGTCTACCTATTTCATCTCAACATAAATGCCTCTATCTACTTCAGACGAGAGCAGGGTGCTCAAGGTCTGATTACAATATACAAGTGCACTTCATTAAATTTCCTCATTAATGTTCGTGCAACAGTTTCAAGGTGTTTTCCAAATTTGTGCTGACTTATCCAACTGTCTTCCGCTTCCGCGCTGGCTCGCTTGATGAGTTGGCGATACTCCTGCATCATACTCCTTGGCTTGAAAACTTTCATGGGCCCCTATCCATGAGCTCCTGCATGGTCTATCCATGATTTTGTATCTCTGCTTCAGTCTCCCAGCTGACATCTTCAATGGGATGATTCTTCCACTTGACCAGATACTCAAAGTATTCTTTCCACCTGGTCTTCTTACCCACTCGTTTATCCAGTATGCACTCCATCTGCGGCTTATCTGCAACTGGCATCTGCTTTGTCCACTGGATCATTGGCTGCTCATTTCTAGTCTTTGTTTCTTCAGCCTTATATGGGTACAAATTAGAGATATTGAATATCAGAGATATTCTGATCCCATCAGGTAATTCAATCTCGTAAGCATTTGCCCCGAACTTTTTCAAGACCTTGCAGGGTCCGATTTTCTTCATCTTCAGCTTATTGTATGTTCCCCTTGGGAACCTTTCCTTTCTCAAGTGTGCCAGAACCAGATCACCAACTTCAAACTAAAGTTGTCTTCTATGCTGATTTGCTCTGCGCTTATACTCTTGGCTTGATTCCAGCAGTAGCTCCTTCACCTTGCTATGAAGTTCTTTCATCGCCTCAGCGAATTCTTCTACACTAGCGCTCCTTGTTGCATCCCGTTCTGAATCCCTCAATTCAAAAATCCCTCTTGGATGCATTCCATAAACAACTCGAAATGGACTTTTCCCTATGCTTTGATTCATTGAGTCGTTATATGCAAACTCTGCATGTGACAATATATTGTCCCAACTACTGTGGTGCTTTATCACCAAGCTTCTCAGTAAATCTCCCAGACTTCTGTTGATCACTTCTGTTTGTCCATCCGTCTGCGGATGATACGCTGAACTAAATGCCAAGCTAGTTCCTAGATTCTTCCATAAGGTTCTCCAGAAATTCCCTATGAATTTCGTATCTCGATCCGAAACTATGCTTCTCGGCAACCCATGAAGTCGAATGACCTCTTTGAAAAATAGGTTTGCGATGTGAGTCACATCGTTGGTCTTCTGACATGGAATGAAGTGTGCCATCTTGGAAAATCTATCCACCACCACAAAGATTGAATCAACACCTCTTTGTGTCTTTGGCAACGCCAATACAAAATCCATGCTAATCGCATCCCATGGCCTTTTAGGTATGGGCAATGGTTGATAAAAACCCACATTCTTCTTCCTCCCCTTCGAATGCTGGCAAATCCTACATCTGTCCACAAATATCTTGACCTCTGATCACATCCCTGGCCAAAAGTATGACTCGCTTAGCTTTGCGAATGTTTTGTCATGACCAAAATGTCCGGCCAATCCTCTACTGTGTTTCTCCTTCAGCAAGTTTTCCCTCATGGAGCATTTCAGAATACATAGTTGATTGCCCTTAAACAACAATCCTTCTTGGATCATGTACTCAACCCACTGGCTTCTATCTCTGAGAAATGGATTCTCAGCTGCTTCATATGCCTCCTTGAAATCCTGATCTTTAGCATACATGTCCTTGAGATCATCAAAACCCAGCGTTTTGACTCTGAACTCCTACAACAACAAACACTTCCTGCTCAAAGCATCAACAACTTTGTTAGCAGTACCCAAAATATGCTTAATCACAAAAGTGAAATTCTGCATATACTCAACCCATTTAACATGCTTCTGATTCAACTTCTCCTGTTGAGTCACAAACTACAATGCATGATTATCACTATACAAAACAAACTCTTTCGGGATCAAGTAATGCCTCCACTTTTTCAATGCCTGAATGATGGCATAGAATTCCTTGTCATATGTGGAGTACTTCAATTTCACCTCATTCAGCTTCTCACTGAAATATGCTATCGGCCTGTCTTCTTGACTTAAGACTGCCACGATTGCAAATCCGCTTGCATTGCATTTCACCTGAAATGTCCTTTGGAAATCCGACAACACTAAAACTAGTTGTTCTGTAATCTTCCTCTTCAACAGATTAAAACTCTTTTTGACCTCTTCAGTCCAGTGAAAATATTTATGTCTTTTCTTCACTATATCCATCATTGCTGTGCTAATTCCACTGAAACTTCGAATGAACTTTCGGTAGAAACTAGTCAATCCATGAAAACTTCTCACCTTGAAAATACTTCTCGGTGATGGCCAATTCTTGATCACTTCCACCTTCTCTAGATCCATCCTCAACTCATTCGCCGAAATAACAAACCCCAAGTAAATGAGTTTTGTCTTCATGAATGAGGATTTCTTCATGTTTATCAACAACTTCTCCTACTGCAATTTCTACATCACTGTAGCCAAATGCTTCAGATGCTCCACTGTTGTCTTACTGTAAACCAGTATGTCATCCAAATACACAATGACAAATTTCTCGATGAACTCCTTCAAGACTTCGTTCATCAACCTCATGAAGGTACTTGGTGCATTTGTTAAGCCAAATGGCATAACACGCCATTCATACAAACCCTCGTTTGTCTTGAATGCTGTCTTCCATTCATCACCCTCTCTCATGCGAATCTGGTGATATCCGCTTTTCAAATCAATCTTTGAAAAGAATTTTTCTCCACTTAAGCAATCCATTAAATCATCCATCCTCGGTAATGGAAACCTATGCCTGATGGTTATCTTGTTGATCACCCTTGAATCAGTGCACATACTCCAGCCTCCATCTTTCTTCGGACTGAGTATTGTTGGAACATCACATGGACTCAAGCTTTCCTTGACCAATCCTTTGTCCAACAAATCCTGGACTTGCCTTTTAACTTCTTCATTCTCCTGCGGCGTCAATCTGTACGCGACTTTGTTTGGAAAACTGGCTCCCGGTATGAGATTGATATGATGACTCACACTCCTGATTGGTGGCAACGAACGAGGTAGTTCATCCACTATGATGTCATCAAACTCTTCCAGCAGTTCCTGAACTTCCTCTGGTAAACCATCCACTCTTGTGCTAGTCAGAACAATCCTCGGCTTCCTGACCGCAATGAATTATGGATCCTCCTTCTTCTTAACCTCGATAAGAAGTTCCTTCCCACTCATGAGAAGTACTGTGTTTCTTACTTCCGGCTTCACCTCCTTATCCTTTATCGAAAGCAACATTTGTGTCCTCCCATTCTTTTCTAAGGTGTATGTGTTCATCCATCCATCATGAATCACATTTCTATCATATTGCCACGGTCTTCCCAGCAATAGATGACAAACATCCATAGGAATGATATCACATAATATCTTATCATTATATCCTCCTATCTTGAATTCAACCAAGAATTGTTTAGTAACAGTTACCTGGTGTCCTTTTTGTAGCCACGAAACTTTGTATGGGATTGGATGATCAGTCGTCTCCAGCTCCATCTTCTCTACCATCTTTGTTGAAACAAGATTGTCCATGCTACCACTGTCCACTATGACCTTGCATACCCTGTGCTTGGTCTTGCAAGTAGTCCTAAAAAGTCTGGTCCTTTGGACTGAACTTTCCACCTCTTTCTCAGGTGTCAAAAGGACTTTTCGCATCATCAGCGATCTTCCACCTTCAACATCTTCTACTTCCACATCCCGCCTTTGTGCTTTGGCGATGTGAGCTTCTCCAGTTTCCTTCTTTTTCTCTGGACACTCATAATACTTGTGCCCATTCTTTCCACATGTGAAGCATGTGATTACTCCACCTCTTCCTCTTCCTCTACCTCTAGTAGGAGGAAAAGTGTTGTTGTCAGCATAATCTCCTCTCTGCTCATTATGCTACCCTCCATGTTCAACATATGGCCCTCTCTGTGAGGTCCCACCTCTTTCAACTTTACCCCGAGGTTTCTTCCATTCCTCCTTGGGCTTCTGGGTTCTTTCCTGGGCAACTGACTTGCCGTTGGGCTGGATCCTACCTCGGCCCCTCTGTCCCTGCTTTTGGCTCAACTTTTCTTCTACTTTCAGAGCCATCTGATAAGCATCTTCCACCGTTCGAATGGTTACCATGCTCATATCATCCTGGATATCATATCTCATGCCATTCATATATCTGGAAAATTTCTCATCATTGCTCTCCCGATGACCTGCCCTGATGTTCAGTCTGTAGAATTCTTCAGTGTATTGTTTCACTGTCATCAGCTTCTGTCTTAGGTTCTACATTCTCTTGAACATAGTAACTCGATAGTCTCTGGGGATGAATTTTGCCTTCATCTTTGCGATCATCTTGTCCCAGCTCTTAATCTTCTGCTTTCCCTTGCAGTGTCTGTCAGCTTGTAGTTCATCCCACCACAATGCTGCATGTCCTTTCAATCTCGTGACAGCATGTCTGACCTTCTTGTCATCTTCAACATCTTCATAGTCGAAGTATGTGTCAAGAGCTCTAATCCAGTCTAGAAGCTCCTCTGCATCCAAGTTTCCCTTGTAAACTAGAATGTCCATCTTTGCTCTTGTACCCATCCTGGCAATAGATTTGATCAAATGCTTGTTTGATGCATCTTCGGCTGCAACTTCTTCCTCTCGTTCAGCCTCAGCTTCTCTCTCAAAATCACTAAGATCCCCTGCACTGGTTGTGCATCTTTGGGCTGTCTCCATGTCTTCGAGTCTAGCTCAGAGATCATGCATCTATCTTTCTATGGCTGGATCTGCCATCTTCCTGCCTCTTTGTTGCTGCATTTCCCTATCCTCTGGATTGGGTGACTGTGCGTCCCTTCTCCTGGGCGGCATGGTGAATTCTCCTCTTCTCTGCTATAGAAAGAAAAGAGTCTTTCTTTGCTCTGATACCAAACTGACGCAGGCGCGCTCCGTAGGGCACGTCCACTCACAGGATCTTCTCTCCCTTATCGGCCCGAAGAACTTAAATGTTCTTCTATTTCCCTATCGAGAAATATACACCCACATAACTCTTCAACACGGCCCCCTTCTTACTTATCGGGGAATCAGACTTCGTGGTATTGCGAGGTCTATGGTCGAGCGCTGGTGTTTTGGATCTCCGAACCCCGATGGAAGTCAACGCTGACCCTTCCTTTACCCTGTCGGGATTTCTCCTATCACGATTTCGCCACTCGCAATATCAAGAAAATGGATTTACCGAACCCTGAACCCCGATGTGCTGATGCTCCGATGCACACATGGTTTGACTATTCAATGGTCCCATCCCCTCGTTGGGATTTCAGACTTTGCGGAATTGTGAATCCTAATGTCAAATGTTTTGAGACTTTACTTTCCCCGAACTCCGATAACTCGCGCCACCTTTCCTCCACTAACTCCGTTGTGGCCCATGATATCTTTTAACTGTCGGGAAATCGCGTATCGCGATTTCAAATTGCAAGAGTATCCTGTCTTCGAAACTTCTGATACTCTGAACCCCGATACATGATGTACGTGTAGATCCAACGGCCCTAAATGACTTGGATCAACGACTCTCCCCCTCCTGAGATTTTAACCTCTCAGGAATACCTGCGATATCTCCCCTGCACCTTGGTGACATCTGTCGGCTCACGGGATGTCGCGAATCCTCCTTGGAGAATGCCGATCGTCCATTCCTCCTTTGAGAAATCTGCGGAATGACTGAGTGTTCCTCCACGAAACTCATTCACCTGTACGCAAGCTTGCAATGCTTCTTACCAACCTTCAAAGAACAACTTAGACCCGCTGTCCTTCAACAACTCTGAGGCCTTATCCCTCCTGATATTTTCCACGACTTCCAAGTCCTTCAGAAGTCCCTTGCACGCACTCCTTGCGGCAACCTTCAACCACGTCTTCGTGTTGAAAACCCTCGACTCTACGCACACCTGCAACAACAGTCTTTAAACACTTTCCTCAGGTTTGCAACCCTGAAGTTTCACTCGGCCTGCGCACTCCTTGCATGGCTCCGGTGCCCAACTGCACTTGTGGGTGAATGAGAACAAAATTTATCTCTATCTGAACCTTCTGTCAATGCACTCCTTGCGGACACTTCAATTGCCCTCCTTGCAGAAATTCTCTGGCTCAAATAGAGAAACAATTGAAACTCATTCCTATTTCCTCTCAGACTTCACTCAAAGCATGAAATCATAAATACATCACAATAGCAAATGCATAACAGGAAGCAAACATTCAAGAGAATCTCAATTAACATACATACATAGAGAATAACACAACGCCGTGAATTTGAATCAATTTCCTTCTATTAATTCAAGACCTATACATGGGTGTTCTTACACAGCTCTCTGCATGCTCTTTCTCTTCCTGAATTCAATAATACTAATGCACAATGAGGGTGTCTATATCTCATTTCCCTCTCTCTTCTAAAACTGTCCAATCTAATATTTAATTTCTATCTACCTATTTGATCTCAACATAAATGCCTCTATCTACTTTAGACGAGAGCGAGGTGCTCAAGGTCTGATTACAATATACAAGTGCGCTTCATTAAATTTCCTCATTAATGTTCGTGCAACAGTTTCAAGGTGTTTTCAAAATTTGTGTTGGCTTATCCAACTGTCTTCCGCTTCCGTGCTAGCTCGCTTGATGAGTTGGTGATGCTCTTGCATCACTCTTTCATCACATAGTTTAGATGGTTTTGGGGTAGATTAAGGGTAGATTAGTCTTTTAAGGGAGTTATCGCTCTGCCTATTCATTAGACCTAGTTTAGGGGGATTTTCCCCGTATGCACCTTGTTCTCTATACAACACACGCACATACACATTATGCATTATATACAACCCGTGTAGATATGCAGTCTAGTCGTGCACAACACATGTCTCTGTTGTTTTGGAGAATTTTTTCAAAATATTTTCCTTTTCCTACAAGAAACTTGTGGTTCCCATGTCTTCTTGAGTTCCAGAAGCTTATTTTGTTTGGGGTTTAGATAGTTTGTAGGCTCATATTGTTTATGAAATAAATAAAAAAATCCTCTTGTCTCTCTGTGTTTCCAAGCATTTTTGGCTTATTTTAAGCTTGAATTTTAAGAAAAATAAGTTGTAATTAAAAAAAAAAATTCCCCCTCATGGATGGGGGGGGGGGGCACGAATCGTGTATTTTGTAGTTTCTTTTAGCATATTTTGTTATTTTTTCTTTGATTGGAAGACAAAAAAAAAACTAGTTGTTTAGGTCTCTTTCTTTCTTTGCATTGCTTTGCATCGTTATTTGAAAAAGAAAAATGAATTAACATAGGGTTGTGTTTTATTCTCATATTGAAAGAATTTCAAAAGAAACATAAGAAAGAAAATCCTTCATTTTCTCTTTTGTTTCGCTCGAAAGTTGCATTGTACATTTTGCATGGAAAGGAGAAAAGATTTCATTTTTAGGTTTGAAGGATTGTTCATAATTTTTACTTGAATCTCTTTTTCATTTGTAGAATTAGTGTAAAGTCTTCTTTTCCAGTGTTCTAATAAGTTTAATTTTTGCAAGAGTCCCAAACAACATAAGTTGCACTTCCATTCCTTGAGTAATAAAATCCCCTAAAACGAACACGCTAATGTAACAATTTTTCTAGGGTTCATCAATAGCTTAGGCTAGGGCCTTGGATTAGGTGTGGAGAGGTAAAATCTCCAAGGCCAACCAAAAATTAACTTAGGTGTCTGTTCTAGGGTGTGAAAAATCCACTTTGTAATTACTCAATCTGGGAAGCTCCTCTAACACAGGAGTCAAACACGAGGCCGCATGGAGGACGGTGACAAAGATATCCACTCATGATCCCGAAAAAATATCTGGGAGAGTGTGTATTGGGGGTGAATCCTGTAGCATTACTAGCATGACTTGTGTCAGACCTCTAAGACACTTAGATCCATCCAAGGTACTCTAAGAGTGATTCTGTCCCTATTGTGTTTCAGGCCTTAGGAGGAGCTTTGGGCTTAGTTACCTTGTCCATACACTCACTTGATTGTCGATTTTACGCCCATGGTTGTTGATTATAGGTTGGTGGCCTAGTTGCCATTATATAGGTTGACACACATGTGACTGCGAGGGTTGTATCATGGTACCTGAGGAAGACTCTCTATTCTCTGGGCGACACCAGAAGGGACCATCGGTCGGAGATATGGATAATTGCTTCTCCTGGCTAGTTGTTTTCCTTTGTGAATGCTTTGGATGATCAAGACTTCATCTCCCTGGGTTGGAAGCATTCAAAAGTGTCGTTTGTTTGGCTTGTATCTTTTGAGGATTTTCTTCTCAGTGGTGTGTGTTGAGGAAAATATATGAAATGATCTTACTCAAGAATTTTCAGATCTTTCTTGGCTAAGGAAAGATAGATGTGAATATCACCCTATGTTTATAGCCTCAAAAATTGTTTCTTAATCCACAGGTATTGGTTATAAGGGCTTAGGCTGATTTTCTTATAAATAAAACATTGTTGAAAAATTCAATATTTATGTAATTTTATGAATATAACAGATGTAAAAGTAAATGTAGAGACATAAACAAAAACACCAAGTCAATAATTAACACAGATGAGACAGAAATAAATCTCCTATTTCATTCCAATTAATCAAAATAATCATTCTCTTTACAAAATTCCTTGAGGAAGTTTGGATCAAAGTCAAACTTAGATGTCCCTGATGAAAACCATAGAAAAGGACTTCTGACAGAAAGTAAAAAACTAAACTTTAAAAGATGGATCATCTTGCCACAAATTGTTGCCCACTTGACTCTGCACACTATCCTTTATCAGTCATGAAATTTAATTCATAAAAAGACAAGTCTACATAAACTATCAAAGATAGATCAACACCTCTGAAAACAAGTGTCGGGATGATGTAATTCAACCTTAAATATTGTTGTCTACAATAGGACCCTGTTGTCATAAAAGAGAATTAGGATTTCAATGAATTAAAGAATAAATGAAAAATAAACTATCTCAATAAAAATCAAGAGCGGACCTTAGTATGCTTTCTCCTTCTACTCTCCTCTTGTTCCTCCTCTTTTTGCCTTTAAGCAATTTAAATTAGTTGAAGTAGTTAAACTACCTCTTTTAGTTAATTTAACTAAAACTCAACTAACTTTTAGTTTAGGGGAAGAATTAATATAATAATAATAATAAGGGTCTTTAATAAATAATAACTAGTAGGTGGGACCCCTTGTGACTCCCTTTAGTTTCTTAACAAACATAAACACAACTAGTCAATCAATCAATCAAACACATCCCTCCTTGTGGCTCCCATCACCATATTCACAATTTGAAAATTAATATCAATGATATTTGAAACCATATCCAAAATATCCAAAAATAGTGTGTTGTCCAAAAACTTCAACAATCAACTGTTCTCAACCATCAATAAATAAAAACACTCAAAAACCATATTTGCCACTTTGAGAGGCAATTTTCCCCTTGTTGCTATTTTCTCCCTTTGATTTCTTTGAATCTGCCTTAGGCTGTGTGGAGCCTTTAGGCCCGATATCACTAATAACATGAGAGCAATCATCTCTCAAGTGCATGCAGGATGAAACATATTTGGCAGAATCACTTGAGGGAGAGGAGGGGGAAGCAACAATGTTTCCTTTATCAGGTGCATGGTGGGCTTTAGTTTTTAGTCTCTTGCTTGCACGAGAATATTGTACAGGTGAGTGTGCAGGGGAATCTTGGACAATTGGGTTAACCGGTGGAGGAGGAGTAGGTAGAGACAAATTGGGCCAACCACGATGTTGGGATACTGTCGGGTGAACAATCTCTTGTCATCCATCATTTTCAGGGACTTCAGGTTGTAATGAGACATGAGGGGGAACTGGTATACCAGGGACATGTGGGGGTTGGAAATAAGGCCTTTCTGGCCTAGGTTGGACCACCCCTTCTCCAATCTAGTTGAAAAACCTAGCTTGGAAAAGATGGTTCAACTCATGTGGATCTGCATCAAAATGTATCGAAAACCTTGGCATTCTAGGGCCCCTATTCCAATTTCCTCTTCCCGTGTTATTTTGGCCATGGCTTCCTCTTCTAAAGAAGCTCATTCCTGTATGCATTGTTTATTAACAACTAGTTTCTTAAAAAAAACCATACATGACATCTCTTAAAATATGAAACAAAGTTTGGCTTCGCAACACATTAGAATCATGCAATCCAATCCATAAAAATAGTTTAATACTTGTCAATGAGAAGGGGGTGAATAAGGGTTCTGGGATATATGAGGGGTTGTATTGAGAGAAAAGTGATAAAATGAAAGGGAATAGATCGTGATTACTACTCAACAAATCATCAAACAATCAACCGTGTTGTAATAACAAAACATATCAACTGTAACTCATCTCCGTGTCATCCTTTAATTTCTATAGTACAAAGTTTTCATTTAATTATAGTTTAATTTTAAGAACAGGGCACAAATAATGAATCTGGGAATGTGAGGGGATTCGTAATGTGTGGAAAAGTGAGAGAATGGCAGGGAAATTAACAGATGTTGTTCATAAAACAAATTAAGTAATCAATAATCATAACTTTGTAATAAAATTAATCCAAAAATAACCAACACCATATCAACAATTAGTTTGTATCAAACTATTTGCTGTTCCAACATTCAAATTTCCCAAAACTTTTCAATTTAGAACAGTTTGTGCAATCATACTCATAATCGAAACAACTTTCCATTCAACAGTACTGTTAAGAAAATGTTTATCTTTTATTTCTTTGCCTTCCCTTTTTTTAAAAACACACAGCAATATGTTCGACCTCTATCCCATAATGCATCACTATAAAAGTACCATCCATTGTCTACCAATTCACAATCGACCCAAATTAAAATATACACATGTCCCTTTCCAAATATGAACTGACTTTCAAAACATGCCCGATCACACACATTCGTCATCATATCAACCAATAAGATTTTGCAACGAAACCACAGTCAACATAAAACCCAAGCCTCATCACTATCGATGTAACCATTTAACACATATTTCATTAAATTTGGAAATATTCAGTGGATCTAGAATTTTAGAACTTTAGCTAGATTGAGTTTTTTCAAAATAAGGAATTATAAAATCTCATAATTCACTAGATTGAATGTATATATTCACCATTTTTTTAAAGATATCATTATAAACTCTCTTGTATCATTATAAAGGTATCATCATAATTTATTTTCATTATTATTATATATATTTTTCTATTGAAAGTTAAGTGGATCTAGATCAAAACTATGGATCTTGATTTAGTTACACCTTAACATGCGTGTTAAGTAAAAAATATGGATCTATATCAGAAACAATGGATCTATAATTTTGAACTAAATTAGCAAGATTGCCTTTTTTCAAATTGAGGAATTAGAAAATTGTTTGGTTCACTACTTTGAATGTATATATTCACCATTTTTGTGATAAACTTATGGTGATGAACTATATAAAATCAAATTTACATAAACTTGCGGAAGAAAATCTTTCAAGTCTTTAGACTTGGATTCCTTACATTATTTATAACTTGTATTAAAAGCTAAGTTGTTTAAGGTTATTTAATAAAATTAATATTGTGTCTCTTACTATTATTAAGAAATTTAATTATAATTTAATATACTAACTAGTGTTGAGTTAGTATACTAGTAGAAGGTTGACAAAACCTTAGTGTTATAACCCTAAATTGCACCACATATGCATATTTGGCATCATACCATCTTACTTGCTATTTTTGTCAAGCCATCACTAAAATCTCTTCTTAAAAAATATTATTTTTGAAGATGTGCGTGCCCTGCATCACTATTGTCTGCGTACACATGCTTGATGCACCACTACAACTCGCGTACATATGCTAGCTGCACCATTACAACCCGCGTATATCCACAAAAGTTGCAAAAAAAAAAGTTGCAAGGGGATACGGGATTTTGGGTAGTTTCCTAACCAATTGATAACCCATATCCCGTCACCCAAATGAATAACTATCTTTTTGGCATATAAAAGAGGGTGTTGGGGTCCCATTCCTAGAAGAAGCATGAAAGCAATGAAACTCTGTCCATTTCATAATCCCCCCCTTGCCCCAAGAATTTGTAGCCACATTGTGAGTTTTGAGTTAGAATTCCCTATTCTAGCCTTTTTCCTCCATTACTAGCCTAATCCATTTCCTAGAGAGAGTTGAAGAGGAGAAAGATACATGGAAGAAGTTGGAGGTTGGTGAAGAGGAGCCCAGAACCGGGTTCGAGGAGCAGTTGCCGATCTCATTTTGTAAGTGACATTGTGAGATTAATATAAAGAAGTACTTTTTTCGTCCCGCCATATGATGTGTTCAATCTTTATGTTTGATTTACATTTTGTTATGACATCTAACCCACTAATTCATATATAGAATGCATGTTCATAGTTTCTTGTTTGTCTTTTGGTGAATGCAAGTCTACCTTGGGAGAAGATTTGTAGTCGAGGAACAACCAAACGCAAAGGGATCGACACCGAACGCGGAGTTTAAGGTAATACTACCGGATCCCTATACTTTGTACTTTATGCATGAATGTGGGGTATTGTCGAGATAGTTGTTAAAAGTAGGAGACTTTAGACGGTTAGCTCCGCCTTCACTTTAGAACCCTAGTGTAGTCCGTAGGGGGGTTTTCCCACTATAGCACTTAGAGTGACCTATATAAAAACTGTTTAATGACATAATACCAATGTGTTTCTTACTATTATAACAATTTTAATTCTAGACATAGTAAGTAAAATTGTCTATATCGAGTACTATATTTTATTATATTAGTATATTAGGAGGTTGACAACATTTTATAGTCAACAAAGGAAAATATTATATGTGATTTACTACATATTGTTTTTGTTTGTTAATTTGTGCAGGACCTGCGATTAACCTGTGGCTTGAGAAACTGCAACTCAGGGGCATCTAAGCCGTCAAAATCACCCGGGGATCGCACCCGGCCCGAGCCACACCAACCCTTAACATGGTTGGATTTTTTGTCCCCGCAGGTTTTGAACCGGTGACTTTAACATCACGGAGTGGCTTAACAACACACTCCGTCACCGACTGTCCTACACCTCGGGGATGTGATTTACTACATATTAAGTTTACTCTAAAAATCAATTACAAATTAGAATACCGACATAATTTATTTATATTATTATTATGTGTATTTCTATTCAAAACTAGGTTGATGAAATATTACATTATGAATAATAGATTTGTAAGAAATTTCTCATGTATAAATTTATTTAATGGCATTAATAATTAATGTTTATTACTATTATTAACCTAGAAAGGTATTGATTGACATAATACCAATATGTTTGTTACTATAACAATTTTATTTATTGTCATAGTAATTAATATTGTCTGAGTACTATATTTTATTATAGGAATTTGGGCCATTTTAAAGTCCACAAGAGAAAATATTTCATTATTAAGTCTAGGTTTACCCTTGTAATGATCAAAATAAATTATGAATTAGAATAGCAACAAAATTTATTTCTATTTTTGTATTAAAAGCTAAATAATTGATCGAGGATATGGGAAATTTCTTACCTATAAAGTTATTTAATGGCATTGATGTTAATATGAGGATACGGGAAATTTCTTACCTATAAAGTTATTTAATGGCATTGATGCTAATATTGTATTCACTATGAGTATTATATTTTATTATAGGAAGTTTGAGTCATTTTAAAGTCCACAAGAGAGAATATTTCATTATTAAGTATAGGTTTACCCTTGTAATGATCAAAATAAATTATGAATTAGAATAGCAACAAAATTTATTTATATTATTATTTATATTTTTGTATTAAAAGCTAAGTAATTGATCGAGGTTTACTTCATCAAATAGATTAATATACCACAAATTCTTAAGGATGAAGTTATTTAATGACATTGATGTTAATATTGTGTTTGTTTATTATTAATAGTTTTAACAATCAAAATCAATTAAAAACCAAGTGAACTAGATAATTTATTTAATGGAATTAATAATTAATGTCTATTACTATTACTAACCTAGATTTAGTTATAATTTAATATTATAGTAACTATTGTGTCTAAACTTTGAGTTACTATAGTAAGTCTATGAGATTGGCACCATCTTCTAGTGACCTATAAAGGTATTGATTGACATAATTCCAATGTGTTTGTTACTATAACAATTTTATTTATTGTCATAGTAATTAATATTGTCTAAGTACTATATTTTATGATAGGAAGTTGCGCCATGTTAAAGTCCACAAGAGAAAATATTTCATTATTAAGTCTAGGTTTACCCTTGTAATGATCAAAATAAATTATGAATTAGAATAGCAACAAAATTTATTTATATTATTATTAATATTTTTGTATTAAAAACTAAGTAATTGATCAAGGTTTACTTCATCAAATAGATTAATATACCACAAATTTCTTAAGGATGAAGTTATTTAATGACATTGATGTTAATATTGTGTTCAATGTTTATTATTAATAGTTTTAACAATCAAAATCAATTAAAAACCAAGTGAACTAGATATTGCAAGTGCTCAATGTTTATTCATAATGTGTTTGAACATATTATATTGAAAAGAACACATTAATATCCCTCTAAAACTTGGATTCCTTACATAATTTATGTTATCATTAATATTTTTATTTATGTATTAAAGCGAAATTGACTCATGAATAATAGTTTTCTTAAGAAATTTCTTACATATAAATTTGTTTAACGACATAGTAATTATGTTTGTTATTATTATTAACCATTTTGATCATTGACACTAAGTAACTATTTTATGAATGTTGAGTATAATGTTCACGCCACTTTAGAGTTTGCAAGTTGTTTAACTATCAAAATCAAATTATTATGAATTAGAATGAAATAAAGTAGTACAATTTGATTTATATCAAATATAATAAGGAATATTAGGAAAAACTCACTTTAGACTATATTGTATTTATTCTTGAAATGTTTAAACATTTTATATTGAAAATAATATTAATTAGCTACTTCAGTATAGTTTCAATATACTAAGTCTAGAAAATGTTTTTAAGTGCATTATTGAATTTGATTATGCAAGGTTGATATAGTGAGAAGTTATATTGATCTAAACAAATCACTTAAAACTTAAATATTGAATGGTATCATGTAATTTTCATAAAGCATCGTCACATGAATACATTGAAGTTGAACCAAAATTTGCATATATGTATTAAATAATATAAAACTCCTCAAAAAATAATATGAAGAGAATATTTGATCTACAACAAATATTGAAAAGTGTATCTTCATATTTATTAGTAAATCCTTCAAAGGACAAAATTACATTCATGAATCATCTCCACATGATCCCATGGTATTCGCCCAAGTAGATCAAGTACAACTTCTACACATTTATTTGTCTTGTTTTTCTTGCAATGTTTTTTCTTTGGCATCCATGCCCAAACTATGGTATTAAAACTTCAATATAGTTTTAATATACTAAGTCTAGAAAATGTTTTTACGTGCATTATTGAATTTGATTATGCAAGGTTGATATAGTGAGAAGTTATATTAGTGAAAAGTTATATTGATCTAAACAAAGCATTGAAAAGTTAAATATTGAATGGTGTCATGTAATTTGGATAAAGCATCGTCACATGAATACATTGAAGTTGAACCAAAATTTGCATAGATGTATTAAATAATATAAAACTCCTCAAAAAATAATATGAAGAGAATATTTGATCTACAACAAACATTGAAAAGTGTATCTTCGTGTTTATTATTAAATCCTTCAAAGGACAAAATTACATTCATGAATCATTTCCACATGATCCCATGGTATTTTCCGAAGTATATCAAGTACAACTTCTACACATTTATTTGTCTTGGTCTTCTTGCAATGGTTTTTCTTTGGCATCCATGCCCAAACTATGGTATTAATTGGAATAGATCCAAGTTTTGTGTCATCGGGATTTGGTACCCAATATTGTTCTAATATTTTTCCCTTGTATTTCCCTGAACTAGGCTTCCACCAATCAACCTTTACATGAAGATTCTCACTTTGATCGTCTTGGAATATTTTGAGGTGGCTTTTTCCATCCAAATCATCTCCCCTTCACCCTCATTTCCTGATATAACTAGCAATATATTTCCTTTCTCAACATCATAGGATTGAATGTTGGCTTTGGTTTGTTTCACTTGGGTCCAACATACACTGGTTCATCTATCACATTATCAAAATCCCCATCCATAATACTTGAGCTTACATGGAGTCCATTAGAGTTAGCATTGACAATTTTCCTTGCCTTAGGCCAGAAATACTTAGAAGATGAATCACTTCCTTCCACTATTGTATGATCATTGTGGATTTCATATAATGTATCAAGAACTCTTTCCCAATACTCTACTTTATTTTTAATTCATCTGTAACAATTGGTGAATCATCATTATCAATAGTGTCTTTCCACATTTTTATGTATGATGTTATTTCTTCCTTTAGTTCTTTTAAATAAACATCATTCTCTTTGGGACCTAAGAAAGATGGCTTCCATGTGGGCAATTTAGGTCAACCTTCCCCATTTGTATTCCACAACTCAACTGGTTCTAACCACTCAATATATCTAATGGATTCTTTGTACCTTAGAACTGGAACATCATTGAGTACAATAAATTGGAAGTATTGGACATTAAGATTTTCGACTAGTTCATTTTTTCCCTCCTTGATGTATCCATTAAGGAAAATTTTGAAGTCATACACCTTGTCAATCAGTGTAGGTGGAAACAATAATTTTTCTTCAATCGTGCGATATGTATCCATCATTTTAGGTAAATAATATATGTCTTTATTTTTCAAGTTGGAAGACATTCTTCTGTAGGTTCCATCTATGTCTTCATGAGTGTGTCCCACAAGAAAGAACCCAACACCAATAGTGATGGAGACACCAAGTGCAGTTAAAAGTGATAGAAACATGAAAAGATAACGATTCTTATTATCACTTGTTGCATCGTCCAATTGTAACAACAAATGTGGAGGAAGAGGTTTAAAATCAACACTCTGATTTTTTGATCTTCCATGAGATAGAAAATCATCCTTGTACACTCTACATTTTGAGTAAACACAATTGTCTATGCATTTGAGAGTGGGTTTCTAGAACTTCCACTCTCATAAATAAAATCACCATACATACCAAGGTGTGGGTCTTCATGGTACCTCAAGCACTTTGCAAGGGATGTAATGGTAAATTGTGATCACATGTGTACAAATGGTGGGGAGAAATGAACAAAACCTCATGTCTTATGCCCATGTGTTAGCATACCTATCAATGACAAACCCAAGTTTGTTCCTGCAATAAATTTCAATTTGACACATAGCCTTGGGATTCAAGTCTTTGTTTTGTCCATTTTATCATGGATAATGCTCAAATACTCCTTTGGAAACCACTTTGACATAATTTTGTGGGAATATTAGCAATAGCTTCCACACATAACAATATTGTTATGTTTGTTCAATCTACCTTGTGCCTTTTCTTCCAAATCTTTTGTAGTTGTTGACAACATCTGTGCTTTCAACATGATACATTCACTACATTTATTGAAGTTGGTATTCTTTGAGAATGCCACATATAAAAAATGAGTATTCTAGATCTTGTTAATTATTGGTTGTGATATTGATGGGTAATTGAGCTTTTGAAGACCCTCATTGATCTCATTTAACAAATAACTTTGTGTAAGTAGAAGGCAACAATCTTAAAGGAGAAAACCTTCCATCTTCTTCCATGTTCTTCAACTTGACGTGTTTGGTTTGGTGAATAATTTGAATTATCCATTACAATTCTATGTAGTATTTCTATGGATGCCATGGTATGTGCATGTGCTTTGCATCTGTTGGTGTTACCATGAATGGCTTTGATGTGTCCATGCTGGAATAATGTTGTTAGTTATAGAAGGTGCTTTGAGGAATCTTATGTATCTTGTACATTTATTTCTTACAAATAGTATAACCATTAAATATCATGTCCTTTACTTTTCTAACAATAGGAGATATCCCATGGCCATGGCTTTCTGACATGACTACATTTGAATGGAGTGAATTCAATACAAATTTCCTAATACCATTTTTATTCACGTGTTTCATACCCCTTCTAGAAACTGCAATGGCCTTCCTATCCACATGTTGAAGACAATATTATTTACAACATTCATCTGCTACCAAAATTCAGATTTATTTCTCTTCATATATCTTTGTTTGACATTTTGCAACTTTTTTGTAGCGATAACTCATTTAATCCTTTTATATGGCTTCGTTACATGCATATCATTTGAGTATAGCTCTTTTTCATTATAAAGATCCATATTCCATTTGTTTAAGGGACTTGTGTCCTCTATCACATCCCATATCCCAATTTCCTTGGGTGGCTCCTTGAACTTTTCCTTAGACCCTTAAAATATCACCTTTGTTGTCCACCAACTTATTTATTGGCCATCTAACCAAACAATGTATAAACTTATCCCCAATCCTACATCTTTCACAATTTCCATGTATCTCTTCCACACAAACACCAAAGTCCATTTCACCTAGTGTTTCACCCTCAACCATGTCATCCTCATGGACATTAACTATCATTCCTTTGGCAATGCACATGCTTGTTCCCATGCATCCATGTGTAATAGAAACCCTTGTACATGTGAATGTAACCCTATCTTGGGGAATATTTATAGGATGATCATAACAATGAGCTACCAAATTGGATTCTTGACAAATATCATAGCATTCCAATGCACCCCCTAGTATATGCTCAAATTCTATTGGATGTGGTAGAGGAGCATCATGTTTTAACACCTCCTCAATTTTAACCACTATGCATCCTTTCTTTAGCATCCTTCCATGCACCTTATGACCAAGCTTTGTATTGAATATGGAGCTTTCACCCACCTTCACTCCACATTCTAGAAGTTCTACTGTGTCTCCAATAGAAAATGCAAAAGAAACATTTGCACATGTACACCAAATTAAAGAAACTCAGTATTTGCTTAAAAAAAACATTTAGTATGTTATCAATAACACTTAACGGTATTTGCTATAAAAAAAAATTAGTATATTATCAATAACACTTAACACATGCTTTGATATTTTGATTTACCTATGTTTTGTTTCAAATTCATGATCTTCCATGGATATATGTCCCCTTCATCAACATCTTCCACTATCAAATGTGGTTGAGTGACATCAATTATCAAAATTGTAAGATAGCCTGCATTAACCCTTTCTTTGTCATAAAAAGTCCTGGTGTTTCTATATTCAACCCTTCCTAGCCCAATCACTTGACCATTAATTAGGAGGTTAACATAGACTCATTTTGTCAAAATTATGTTTTCCATTGTAACTCCTATGAATTCTTTAACACACAATTGAATTGTAATTTGTAATTAAGGTTAAACCATGTAAAGTGTCTCCTATACTTTAGCAAAAGCACAACTTTCAAGAAAGTAATATAATTGAAATACTTAAAAATGGTATGGCAGTGATTTTGTATGCAATGCAAAACCTTTCCCCACCATCCACCAAAAGGGACTTTACATATACATTACAAATAAAATATATATGAAGACCTAACAATTAGACATCCAAGTAGTATCAGAGAATAAAAAATATCAACTCATGTCAAACCACCAAGTTCCTATTTAACTATGGAGACGACACTTGTTTTATTGATGTATGTGTATGAATATTGATGTACGTGTATGAATTGTGATCATAAGAAATTTGCAAAAGTTGTAGAATCACAAGGTCCTTTGGAAAATAAAAAAAAAGTCCAACATGGATGTTACGTTAGATGTCAAACAAGTCCCATGAGAAGGAGCAATGATATTTATAGCTAGCTTAGTGAGAATGTTTAATGTCTAAACATGATAAATTCAAAGCCAGGCTAGAGATTTTCTTCCAAATAGATTTTTTGTTAATATAAATTCTAGATAATTCTCATTTTTATTCTGACAGTTAGGAAATCTCATTTTGAATCTTTAGTTCAAATGTTAGGGCTCCCTACCTAAACTCGTCTGAGGACATACTCTTTAATATGGATACATAGGGATTTTGAACTTTAGAACCTCAAAAAGTGTAGATTTAAGTTTTGTTAGACAGTTATTTTGATGAGGTAGAGTGTGATTGTGTACCTCTAGCCATTTGTGAGACAATTATGTTGATGAGGTAGAGTGTGATCTTGTACCTCTAGCCATTGGTGAAATTATTTTTGGAATCCCTTAACTATACAACAAAGATGCCACATTCTTTAGGAGAGAAAAATAATACATATTGTTAAAATAATTGTGCTTGTTACTTCGATAGTTGCATACTTGTGCATTGGAAGCAAAGTATAGTATACTTAATCATACATTATTCATAAACTTCAAAATTGTATAGAGATAATAGTATTTTGTGGCTCAAAAGATTGTGATTGGATCAGTGTGCTTGTGTCAGAAGGAAAACTATAAACCATTAGTTTTTATTCCAACTCAAGCACAAATGCAAAACCAACAACAACATCATATTTAAATACACTACTTATTGAATCATTGTGGATCTTCGTAGCTTATTTCAAATCCAACACCGGACACATTCAAAGACAAAATACAAACCATGGTGATCATTAGGACAAAGGCACCCTTGAAGAATTGATTTCACATGCATAATCACATTACCAACAACAAAATTACACCATGAAGGAAAGTTAGAACTTGCTAGCTTTCCTTCTAGCATAAACATAAATGCATTCCCAACGACAATATTGCACCATGAAGGAAAGCTATTGCTTGCTATCTTTCCTTCTAAGACATTGCCAACAACCATATTGCACCATGAAGGAAAGTTTTCTTTCTAGCAAAAGGACAACAACATTTTCCACACCAACATTGCACAATGAAGGAAAGTTAGCACATGCTAGCTTTGCTTCTAGCACCATCACATGTTTTTTCTAACACAAAAACAACAACATTGCCCACAACAACATTGCACAATGAAGGAATACTTGTGAATTCTAGCTTTCCTTCTAGCATAAGTAGGAACACGTTGAAAACAACAACACTGCACCATTAAGGAAAGCTAGCACTTGCTAGCTTTTCTTCTTGCATAAGCACAAACACATTTTCAGCAACAATATTCTAGTGTGAAGGAAAGCTAATGTACATTAGTTTTCCTTCTAGCACAAAATCAAGCATATTTCCAACAATAATATTGCACTGTGAATGAAAGCTAGCACATTTCTAGTACAAACAAGTCTAGTGCATTGCTAAGTAATGTTTTGCATCGTGAAGGAAAGCTAGCACCTACTAGCTTTTCTTTTAGCATAAACATAAGCACATTGCCAACAACAATAGTGCACCATGAAGGAAAGATGGCGTCTTCTAGATCTCCTTCTAACATATTGGCAACAACAACATTGCACTGTGAATGAAAACTTTCTTTCTAGCACAATATCAACAACATTGGCCACAACAAAATTGCACAATGAAGGAAAACCAACACATGCTATCTTTCTTTCTATCATCAGTACAAACACATTGCCAACAACAACATTGCAACGTGAAGGAAAGCTAGTCCCTACTACTCTTGTACAAGCATTAGTCCATTTCCAACAACAACATTCCACAAATAAGGAAAGCTAATGCATGCTAGCCTTCCTTCTAGCACAAGCACAAGCGTATTGCCAACAAAAACATTGCACTATAAAGGAAAACTAACACATGCTATCTCTCTTTCTAGTACAAGTGCAAGTGCATTTCTAAGAAATACATTACATCAGGAATGAAAGCTAGCAGGTGCTAGCTTTCCTCTAGCATAAGCACAAGTGGATTGCCAACAACAACATTACACTGTGAAGGAAACTTTTTTTGTAGACAAGAACGACAACATTGCATAATGAAGGAAAGATAACACATGCTAGTTTTTCGTCTAGCACTAGCACAAGCGCACTACCAACAACAACATTGCACTATAAAGGAAAGCTAGCATATGCTAGCTTTCATTCTTGTAAAAGCACTGGCAATTTCCAACAATAATATTCAACTGTGAAGGTAAGCTAGCGCACACTAGCTTTCCTTCTAGCACAAGCATAAGCGCATTGCCAACAACAACATTGCACTATGAATGAAAGCTAACACATGTTAGCTTTCCTTCTAATACACACACAAATGAAAGCTAGCACATGCTAGCTTTCCTTCTAGTACAAGCATAAGTGCATTGCCAAGAAATGCATTGCATTGTAAAGAAGAGCTAGCACCTACTAGTATTCCTTTGACTTTCCTTATAACATAAGCACAAGTACATCATCAACAACAATATTGCACCATGAAGGAAAGCTACCCCCTGCTAGTTTTTCTTCCAACACATTGCCAACAACATCATTGCACCGTGAATGAAATCTTTCTTTCTAGCACAAAAACAAAAGCATTGCCCACAACAACATGGCACAATAAAGGAATACTTGTACATGCTAGTTTTCCTTTTAGCACAAATAGAAGCGCATTTTGAACATCTTTCGATTGTGGAGGAAATCTAGCATGTGCTATCTTTCCTTCGTATACAAGCACAAGTGCATCTCGAACAACATCATTCCATCGTGGGGGTAAGCTAGGACGTGTTAACTTTCCCTTTTGCACAAGCACAAATGCATCTCGAACATTCCATTGTGGGTAAAGCTAGTGCATACTAGTTTTCCTTCTTGCACAAACACAAACACTTCTCAGACACCATCATTCCATTGTGTGATATATTTTCATCTTCCACAAGCACAAGTACATATCGAACATCATTCCATAGTGGGGGGAAGCTAGCATGTTTTATCTTTCCCTCTTGCACAAGTACAAGCACATCTCGAAAAACATCATTCCACCCATGGGAAAGCTAGCACATGCTAGTTTTCCCTCTTGCACAACCACAAGCGCATATCGAACAACATCATTCCACTAGGGGGAAGCCAACGTATGCTATCTTTCTATCTTTCACAAACACAAGTGCATCTCAAACAACATCATTCCACTGCGGGGGAAATGTAGCACATGCTATCTTTCCCTCTGCACAAGTGCATCACGAACAACATCATTCCACCGTGGGGGAAACCTAGCATGTTCTAACTTTCCATTTTGCAAAAGCTCAAGCGCATCTTGAACAACATCATTCCAATGTCGGGGGAAGCTATGTGTGTTAGCTTTCTCTTTTGCACAAGCATAAATGCATCTCAAACAACATCATTCCACCATGGGGGAAATCTAGCACATGCTAGTTTTTTGTCTTGCACAAGCACAAGCACATCTTGAACAACATTATTCCATTGTGGGGGAAAGCTAGTGTGTGCTATCATTTTGTCTTGCACAAGCACATCTCGAACAACATCATTTCCATCATGGGGGAACGTTATATTTCCCTCTTGCACAAGCACAAGCACAAGCACAAGCACATATCGAATAACATCATTCAACCGTGCAGTAAAGCTAGTGTGTGCTAGATTTCCCTCCTTCACAAGCACAAGTTCATCTCGAACAACAACATTCCACTATGTGGGAAAGCTAGCTTGTGCTAGATTTCCCTCCTTCACAAGCACAAGTTCATCTCGAACAACATCATTCCACCATAGTGGAATGCTAGCGTGTGCTATTTTTCCATCTTGCACAACCACAAGCATTTCTTGAACAACATCAGTCCACCGTGGGGGAAATCTAGCACATGCTAGCTTTCCATTTTGCACAAATACAAGTACATTTTGCATGTTAGATTTCCCTCTTGCACAAGTACAAGTGCATCTCAAAAAGTATCATTCCACCATGGAGGAAATCTAACGCGTGCTAGCTTTCCCTCTTGCACAAGCAAAAGTGCATCTCGAACATCATTCACCATGGGGGAAGGCTAACACATGTTAGTTTTCCCTCTTGCACAAGCACAAGCACATTTTGAACAACATCATTTCAGCATGCTAGCTTTCCCTTTTGCACAAGCACAAGTGCATATTGAACAACATCATTCTACCGTGGAGTAAAGCTAGTGTGTGCTAGATTTCTCTCTTACACAAGCAAAAGCACATCTTAAAGAACATCATTCTACCCTAGGGGAAAGCTAGTGCTAGCTTTCCCTCTTGCACAAGCACAAGCACATCTCGAACAACATCATTCCACCATGAGGGGAAGCTAGCATGTGCTAGCTTTCTCTCTTGCACAAGAACAAATGCATCTCAAACATCATTCCATCGTGGGGTATGCTAGCTTTCCACCTTGCACAAGCACACACACTTCTCGAACAACATCATTGCACAGTGTCGTATCTTTCTGTCTTGCACAAGCACAAATACAAATCGAATAACATCATTCCATAGTAAGGAAAAGCTGGTGTGTGCTAGCTTTCTCTCTTGCACATGTATAAGCACATCTCAAAAAGTATCATTCCACCCATGGGAAAGCTACCACATGCTATCTTTTCCTCTTGCACATGCATAGGTACATCTCTAACAACATCATTCCACCAGGGGCAAAGCTAGTGTGTGCTAGCTTTCCATATTTCACAAGCACAAGCACATCATGAACAAAATCATTCCACTATGGGGGAAAGTTAGCACATGCTATCTTTTCCTCTTGCAGAAGCATAAACACTTCTCAAACAATGCCATTCCAACATCGAAGAAAGATAGCACATGCTAACTTTCCCTCTTGCAAAAGTGAAAGTGCATCTCAAACAACATCGTTCCACTATGGGGAAAGCTAGTGCATGCTAGCTTTCCCTTTTCAAAAGCAAAAATGCATATCGAACATCATTCTGCCATGTGGAAAGTGACCACGTGTTATCTTTCCATATTTCACAAGCACAAACGTGTCTTGAACAACATCATTCCGTTGTGGGGGAAAGCTAGTGCATGCTAGCTTTCCATATTGCACAAGCACAAGCACATCTCGAACAACATCATTCCAATGTGGAGGAAAGTTAGCACATGCTAGGTCTCCATCTTGCATCCCGAACAAAATCATTCTATTGTGGGCAAAAGCTAGCACATGCTAGATTTCTCTCTTGCAAAATCACAAGCACATCTCCAACAACATCATTCCACCATGGGAAAAATATAGCTTTCCTTCTTGCACAAGCACAAGTGCATATCGAATAACATCATTCCACCATGGGGGAAAGCTAATGTGTGCTAGCTTTCCCTCATTCACAAGCACAAGTTCATATTGAACAATATCATTTCACAGTCAGGGAAAGCTAGCTTGCTATCTTTCTGTCTTGCATAAGCACAAGAATTTCTTGAACAATATCATTCCACCATGGGGGAAAGCTATCTTTCCCTCTTTCACAAGCATGAGCGCATATCGAATAACATCATTCCATTGTGGGGGGAAGCTGGTGCGTGCTAGATTTCCATCCTTCACAAGAACAAGTTCATCTTGAACAACATCATTCCACCATGGGGGAAAGCTAGTGCATGCTAGCTTTCCCTCTTACAGAAGCACAAACACATCTCTAATAGCATCATTCCACCGTTAGTGAAAGTTAGCGCCTGCTAGATTTCCCTATTGCAAAAACATGAGCACATCTCGAACAACATCATTCCACTGTGGGGGAAAGTTAACTCATGCTATCTTTCCCTTTTGGACAAGCAAAAATGCATCTCGAACAACATCATTCCACTGTGTGGAAAGTTAGTGCGTGCTATCTTTCTGTCTTGCACAAGCACAAGCGCATCTCGAACATCATTCCACTCTGGGAGAAAGCTAGTGTGTGTTAGCTTTCTATCTTGCACAAGCGCTTCTCRAAGAATGTCATTCCATTGTTGGGGAAAGCTAACGCATGCTGGATTTCTCTCTTACACAAGCACAAGAATAACTCGAACAACATCATTCCACTATGGGACATGCAATGTAAAAATATTCAAATTTCTAAGGATTTTATATAGTTTTTATAACATTTTGGCGATTTTTAAGGTAAAATAATTTTATCCTATAGAATTTGGGCGAATCATTTTTAAAATAGCGAATGGACCTTCACAAGCAAAATTTCATTTCGAACAACATCAGCGTGTGCTAGCTTCCCCCCCTTCACAAGCGAAAGTTCATTTCGAACAACATCATTCCACCATCGGGGAAAGTTAGCGTGTGTTATCTTTTCATCTTGCACAAGCATAAGAGTTTCTCGAACAAAATCATTCCACCATGAGGGAAAGCTAGCTCATGCACTATATTTCCCTCTTGCACAACCACAAGTGCATATCAAATAACATCATTCCACCGCAGGGGAAAGCTAGCGTGCGCTAGCTTTCCCTCCTTCACAAGCACAAGTTCATCTAGAAGTTCATCTCAAAGAACATCATTGCACTGTGGGGGGAATTTAGTGCATGCTAGCTTTCCCTCTTGCAGAAGCACAAGTGCATCTCAAACAACATCATTCCACCTTTGGGGAAAGCTAGTGCGTGATATTTTTCTCTCTTGCAAAAGTGCAGGCACATCTCAAACATCATTCCACTATGGGGGAATGCTAATGTGTACTATCTTTCCCTTTTGCACAAACACAAACGCATTTCAAACATCATCATTCCACTATGTGGAAAGCTAACACGTGCTAGCTTTCTATCTTACACAAACACAAGCACATCTTGAACAACATCATTCCATTGTGGGGGAAAGCTAATGCATGCTAGTTTTCCATCTTCATAAGTGCATCTCGAACAACATCATTCCTTTGTAGGGGAAAGTGAGCACGTGCTAGCTTTCTATCTTGCACAAGCACAAGCACAATCATATCACCAACAACATCATTCCAGCGTGAGGGAAAGCTAACATGTGTTAGCTTTTCCTCTTGCACAAGCACAAATGCATATTGAATAGCATCATTCAATCATGGGGGAAAGATAGGACGTGCTAGCTTTCCCTCCTTCACAACCAAAATTTCATCTCGAACAATAGCATTGCACTGTTGGGGAAAGCTAGCATGTGCTAGCTTTCTGTCTTGCACAAGCACAAGAATTTCTTGAACAACATCATTCCACTATGGGGGAAAGCTAGCGCATGTTAGCTTTCCCTCTTGCACAAACACAAGTGCATATGCATAACATCATTCACCGTGGGGGAAAACTAGCGCGTGTTAGCTTTCCCTCCGTCACAAGCACAAGTTCATCTCGAGCAACATCATTCCACCATGGGGGAAAGCTAGCACATGCTATTGTAGAAGCACAAGCGCATCTCCAATAACATCATTCCAACGGCAGGGAAAGCTAGCGCGTGCTAGCTTTCCATCTTGAAAAAGTGAAAGCACATCTCAAACAACATCATTCCACTGTGGGGGAAAGCTAGCGCATGCTAGATTTCCCCTTTTCACAAGCACAAACTCATCTCCAACAACATCATTCCACCGTGTAGAAAGCTAGCGTGTGCTAGCTTTCTGTCTTGCGCAAGCACAAGTGCATATCGAACAACATCATTCCACTTTGGGGGGTAGCTAGCGTGTGTTAGATTTTCGTTTTGCACAGGTGCATCTCGAATAACATCATTCCATTATGGGGGAAAGCTAGCGCGTGCTAGCTTTCTCTCTCGCAGAAGCACAAGCACATCTCAAACAACATCATTCCACCATGGGGGAAGGCTAGCACATGCTAGCTTTCCCTCTTGCACAAGCATAAGTTCATATCAAATAACATCATTCCACTATGGGGTAAATCTAGCACGTGCTATATTTCCCTCCCTCACAAGCACAAGTTCATCTTGAACAACACCATTCCACCATCTGGGAAAGCTAGCACGTGATAGCTTTCCCTCCTTCACAAGTTCATCTCAAAGTTCATCTCAAAGAACATCATTGCACTGTGGGGGAAAGTTAGCACATGCTAGCTTTCCCTCTTGTAGAAGCACAAGTGCATCTCAAACAACATCATTTCACCTTTGGGGAAAGCTAGTGCGTGATAGTTTTACCTCTTGCAAAAGTGCAGGAGCATCTCAAACATCATTCCACTATGGGGGAATGCTAGTGTGTGCTAGCTTTCCCTTTTGCACAAGCACAAACACATTTCAAACAACATCATTCCACTGTGTGGAAAGCTAATGCTTGCTAGCTTTTTGTCTTACACAAACACACGCACATCTCAAACAACATCATTCCACTGTGGGGGAAAGCTAACGCGAGCTAGTTTTTCATCTTGCATAAGTGCATCTCAATCAATATCATTCCATTGTGGGGGAAAGTTAGCACGTGCTAGTTTTCTATCTTGCACAAGCACAAGCACATCTCCAAAAACATCATTCCAACGTGAGGGAAAGATAACACGTGTTAGCTTTCCCTCTTGCACAAGCACAAGTGCATATCGAATAACATCATTCAAACATGGGGGAAAGCTAGCACATGTTAGCTTTCCCTCCTTCAAAACCACAATTTCATCTCTAACAATATCATTGCATCATTGGGGAAAGCTAGTGCATGCTAGCTTTCTGTCTTGCACAAGAACAAGCATTTCTTGAACAACATCATTCCATTGTGGGGGAAAGCTAGCGCATGTTAGGTTTCCCTCTTGCACAAACACAAGTGCATATGAATAACATCATTTCATCGTGGGGGAAAACTAGTGCATGTTAGTTTTCCCTCCTTCACAAGAACAAGTTCATTTTGAACAACATCATTCCACCGTGGGGGAAAGCTAGCACATGCTATTGTAGAAGCACAAGTGCATCTCCAATAACATCATTCCAATGTCAGGGAAAGCTAGCGGGTGCTATCTTTCCATCTTGAAAAAGTGCAAACACATATCGAACAACATCATTCCACTGTGGGGGAAAGCTATCGTGTGCTAGCTTTCCCTTTTGCACAAGAACAAACACATCTCCAACAACATCATTCCACTGTGTAGAAAGCTAGCACATGTTGGCTTTTTGTCTTGTGCAAGAACAAGTGCATCTTGAACATCATCATTCCACTTTGGGGGTAGCTAGCGTGTGTTAGATTTTTGTCTTACACAAGTGCATCTCGAATAACATCATTCCATTATGGGGGAAAGCTAGCGCGTGCTAGCTTTCTCTCTCGCACAAGCACATGCACATCTCAAACACTTTCATTCCACTATGGGGGAAGGCTAGCACATGCTAGCTTTCCCTCTTGCACAAGCATAAGTGCATATCAAATAACATCATTCCACCATGGGGTAAAACTAGCACATGCTAGATTTCCCCTCCTCACAAGCACAAGTTCATCTCGAACAACATCATTCCACCATCTAGGAAAGCTAGTGCGTGATAACTTTTTGTCTTGCACAAGCACAAGTGCATATTGAATAAAATCATTCCATTGTGAAGGAAATCTAGTGTGTGTTAGCTTTCCCTTCTTCACAAGCACGAGTTCATCTCAAACAACATCATTCCACCATGGGGGAAAGCTAGCACATGTTAGATTTCCCTCTTGTATAAGCACAAACACATCTCAAACAACATTATTGCATCATTCAAAAAAGATAGTGTATGCTAGTTTTCCCTCTTGCAAAAGCACAAGTGCATCTCGAACAACATCATTCCACCATGGGGAAAAGCTAGCACGAGCCAACTTTCCCTTTTGCACAAGCACAAATGCATCTCCAACAACATCATTCCACCATGTCGAAATTTAGCACGTGCTAGCTTTCTGTCATGCACAAGCACAAGCGCATCTCGAACAACATCATTTCACCGTGGGGGAAAGCTAGTGTGTGCTAGCTTTCTATATTGCACAAGCGCATCTCGAACAACATCATCCCAATGAAGGGGAAAGCTAGCGCGTGCTAGCTTTCTCTTTTTCACATGCACAAGCACATCTCAAACAACATCATTCCACCATGGGGGAAATCTATGCTAGCTTTCAATCTTGTACAAGCAAAAGTGCATATCAAATAATGTCATCCCACCATGGGGGAAATCTAGCACATGCTAGCTTTCCCTCCTTCACAAGCACAAGTTCATCTCGAAAAACATCATTCCATCATTGGGGAAAGATAGCACGTGCTAGCTTTTCATCTTTCACAAGCACAAGCGTTTATCAAACAACATCATTCCACCATGGGGGAAATCTAGCACATTCTAGCTTTCCCTCTTGCACAAGAACAGGTGCATATCGAATAACATCATTCCACTATGGGGGGGGAACTAGTGTGTGCTAGCTTTCCCTCCTTCATAAGCGCAAGTTCATATTGAACAACATCATTCCACCATGGGGGAAAGCTAGCCATGCTAACTTTCCCTCTTGCAAAAACACAAGCGCATCTCAAACAACATCATTTTATTGTCGGGGAAAGCTAGCATGTGCTATATTTCCCTCTTGTAAAAGCACAAGTGCATCTCAAACAACATCATTTCACTATGGGGTTAAGCTAATGCATGCTAGCTTTCCCTTTTGCACAAGCAAAAACACATCTCCAACAACATCATTCCATCGTGTGGAAAGCTAGCACGTGCTAGCTTTCAGTCTTGCACAAACACAAGTGCATCTCAAACAACATCTTTATTGATTGTAGCTTCCTCAAACAAATATGGTAGTAAATAAAGAGGGGCAAATTTATAGCAAAGCATAAGCCCACAGAACTATAATACGGTATTTAAGTAATGGAAAACTCTTTGCCCCTTCTCGCTGAGTGATAAGCCAATATTGTCAAAATTCTAGAGTTGTCTTCCAACCTACATCCTTCAATAGGTTTTGGTTGCTCATAATATTAAAATCTTTAAAGGAAAATCCTCATCTCCTTAGATAGATATCACCTCTACTTCTTCCCTTTTAAAAGAATCAGTGGTAGTTGATTTTTTCAAATATTAATATCCAAAGCTCACTCCCAAAGAAATTAGGTGGCTAAAATTCTTAAATTTGTGGAACTGGTTCAAAACAGTGAACCCCTAGGCAAAGAAAGAGCTCCTGAGGGATGTCCCTATAGGCCCATCCTAGTGAAATAAAACATTAGTGTCTGGATCTCGAGACAAAAAAAATCATTTTTGCTTTTTGGTGGGGCTTCTAAGGCTAATCCAAGGAACACAGTCCACTTGGGGAGGGATGTTGATGGGAGACTGACATTTAAATTTGCATGGGGTCTACTATCTGTAAAAAATGACATTGCAAAAGTTGTTGTCCTCCAAAGATTCCTTCTTCATGCCTTAACCCTCAGGAAAGGATTTTCTATGAAGGGTAAATTCAACATGATATATATCTAATCTTGGCTAAATAATGGCACCTTCATTGAAGCTACTTTCATCTTGCTTGTGGGATGGAATGCTTACCTTCAAGAGTTATCTTGTGCCTTGCATATGTTAAGCATCTAACCATTGCCAATATAAATGTTATTGAAGCTGCAAAACAAAAGAGAAAAAGAGGAGGACTAAAATTGGCCAAGGTTCTTCTGCATCTTGTCTATGTCCAATCATTAAAACCACTGCTTCTACCATCCTACATCTCCCTCCTTTTCCCTCACACCTAAACCATCAACTTTTCCTAATACTGGAAAAGGTTATATATATAGATTGTTTTCTTCCTGTACTACACCTGAAACTCAGTATAGCCTAGAAAGCATAGACATAGATGATACATGTCCATTAGCAAGTTGAGAGGGCTTTAGGAAATTTTTGGTTTGATTAAAAACATGTATTTTGATGTTTACTAGATCCCCATATTGGGAGGTCATGGTTGGTGTTATTGCAACTAGTAGACAAATTTTCAGAGTCCTTAGTTCTAAAGCATTTACAAGTAGGATTTTGACAGAGGCTATCCAGAATGTGGTTAAAATCGTTACTTAGCACCGTTCTTGGACAAAGACAAGTTGCCCCATTATTTCCAAAGGTCAGGATGATGGGAAAAATAGAACATTTTTTAATTTCCTTATCGGTTGCCCCAGGGGAGCAATGTTTCTTCAATCTTTTGATTCTTCTGACCATGCAAAAGAAGTTCATAAATGCTCACTGACATGTTGAGTCATCATTGGAGGTGAATAAGGAACATGTCCAAATTGTGATGGACAATGCTTAAAACTATATCACCGATGGAAGAGTTATAATAGAGAGACTGTTAGATATTATAATTTTTATTTTATCCAATAATGTTAGATATTATAATGTTTATGTTTATTTTGTTGTATACTTCATAGAGGTGTTATAGAGGAACCTCCTCCGCTTCCCAATCCTTAAATTCCTTCATCAATGACTAGAACACCGTCTTTAGTACTACAATCAAGGGCATCTCTTCTGGATACTTTGTCAACAAACTCTGAGTGAAGCTAGTGACAAGGAACGCCTTTCCAGCTCCTGGTGCATGAGTGAGAATGCATCCATCATGTTCTTCTGTTATTGTTCTTTTTTAAAAGAATTAAAACCCATCAAGTTGAAGCTGATGCATACATTTTTCAATAGGGGATGGAGAACATGCTTCAATACAGGGGATTTTTACTGTCTTTCTCTACTTTCGCCCATATCAGTGATATTGCATTTAAAAAAAATGCTTGTATGTTCACTGGGGTTATGTTTGGATTATTTTTCTTGTTTATCCCCCTGCAAAAATGCAGCCAATTTGTTTATGCAAGCTATTTAAAGAAAAGATATCATATTTGACAATAAACTGCCAAGTTATGCCTCTGTGGAAGAGGTAGAACAAGGAACACGTGATCTAGTATGCTTGGACCAAAAAAAACAACAAGTTTTGGAGTAGAGAAATAAACTACTTAATAGAATGATGAAACAAACCAATGGAAGAAGCCATCTAGGAATCTTTGGCCTTTGCAAGAGGGTGTTATTTTTGCTGCATAAGCTTATGTGTTGGTTGTTCTTTATCCACTGACTAGAGGTTTCCATTGTAAAAACACAACCAGTTTCCCTTAAAAAATTGAGCATACTATATTGTCCATCAACTTACTTATTCCCCCACCCCACCCAACATACACAACGCAATTTTATTTTTGCGGAGGGTAAGGGGAGACTGATCCATAACCAATCACATAATTTATGTTGCACTTTATTCCTAAAGCAAACACATGGTTTCTGTATTTTGCATCGATTTGCACATTTATAAATATTGAAAAGGTGTAGTGTGGGTTATTTTACACAGATTAATGCATGACTATTATAATTGTTAAACATCATTAGTGCTATATTGAAGTATGCATTAGCAGATTGGTGAGTATCATTATAAACTGTATGTGTGACCTAAGTAATCTATCATTCACAAATGCAGGTAACTTTTCAAAGGTTGCTAATCCATGTGCACATGCATTCTCATTTTCATTCACAAGTTACGAACCTGTATGTATGAATATGTAAAAAGAATTTTGTTTCCTATGTAAATTACAATTCTTGAGGACAATCGAATCTTTGTTTTCTGTTTTGCTAGGATAATGTTGTATTTGATATTTGTAGACCTATCTTAAAGACATTTGTGGCATTTGAAAATGATCTATAAAAGGAGGACAACCTTGAGAATCTAATAAATACTCAACTTGTTTCCTTACAAAAGCCTTTGGGAATACCTGATGACAGTGAAAGGAGGAAAGTGTTAGGAAGGTATTTAACCTTTACAGAATTGAGTGACTTGGTCATTACACATTAGATATAGTACCTGGAAATTTTCCATCAACATGAGGTTGTTTAGATGGCCTGGAGATGTATCAATACCAAAGGCTCTTAATCCACTCCTTGTCCTCATTTTCATTTCGCATTTTGACCAAGTTATTTATCCTTTCTTAGAGAAGCATGGAGTTGCTATGAAAGCAATAAGAAGGTTGATTTTGGGCATCCTACTATCTTCTGTTGCATTTTTTTTATATCAGGGTTTCTCCAGTTATCAATTGATAAGAGAATCACTTCAGGATCCATCACATCTTCTATTAACATTATCTCAGTTTCCAAGCTTGAGAATAAGGATCATTCGGGATTGTTCAACCTTTCTTACCAAAATGAAAAGGAAAATAAAATATCAATTATTTGGCAGGTACCTTAGTATGTAATACTGACAACAACATAAGTAATATCCATGGTCACTGGATTGAAATTTTCTTATTTGTAGGCCCTTGTTTCTATGAATTCAGTCGTTCAAGAAATCTAGCATCTGACATCTGCTGAAGGTGATATGATCACAATTTTAGTTGTGGGTATCATTGGGAACCATCTATCAACAACAAAGAGGTCATTTTTATTTGCAGTAGAAGGAATTATTGGTATGGTGTTCATGATATGGCTAAGTGCATGTTTCAAAAATGTAGATAACCCCAATGTTGAAGAAGACAGTGTCACTGTTAATTCATAAGTTTGAGTCCAGCTTGTTGGAATGAGTAAGTCCCGTTATCGCTCAGTTTGTAGTTTAGGTCAAGCAGCTGAAGGGTAAGGGTCAAACTGGTGTAATAGGAGCTTCCCCACCCACTGTCACCTCGATGGGGGCTCTTTCTATTTAGGGTGGCTAAGCCCAAGGGAGACGTCCCTGGCAATCTGGGGTTTTGAAAGGAAAAGGCTTAAAGGCTTAAGGCTAGTTTCCCCTTCACAGATTACCGCCAAGAAGATAGTCAGATGAATAAAATCCACAGAAGAGGTACCTGCTTGCGAGACAAGACAATAATGATACTAGTACATGCAACAATGGTTAATACTTTATTAATCAATGACTATCAATAATTAAGGTACATGAGCATAATTAGCAGTAAATATTGACGAAGTCAATGTTTGCAATAATGGCAATGACATATAATATTACTTGTCAATAAACACTGAACAATATAGCATCCAATGGAAATAATCAATCCTTGAATTAAGTCAATGCATTAAATTTCATTAATTTCTCACATACTATATGTTGCTACGTCATTATGCTAGAGATGATGTCATCTTTTCCTAGGGTTAGTATGATAGACAATAAGGTCAACGTTTTGCAATTTTAGCCAATGAAAACTATCAATACATCAATGTCTATCACGAGATGACCAAGCCACAGTGTTTTCTATCAACCAAAAGCTCAAATAAGGCATGACATCATCATCAATTTCTAGGTTAGTAGACGTTAGGGTTAGTTAGGGTTTCAAATTTGAAAGTTTTGAAAGATTTTTTTGGCACAACAAGTTCAACGTTGAAGAGAAAAACCAGTGCCTTAGGGTATTATGGAGTCAAAAGAAAGGGCAAGATCTTGGGAGGATCAAAATCTAAAGACTAGAGAGTTAGGTTCTATGGTGATGCAATGGCAGGGCCCTAGAATCAAAACCCTAAGGGAAGGAGGCTCATTCC
>ML790952.1:223169-258358 GCA_009831015.1 Picea engelmannii
TTTAGGAAGTTAGTTGGAAATTTCCATAAAACAATAACTGAGAGTGGGATCAACAAATGGTCAATTTTGTTGGACTTGTAACATTGCCCAATCATCATTGATGTAATCTCCCCTTTGAATTAGTTGCTTCGATGTTGGCTGTAGTAAGCTTACCTTTGGTCATTGGTTTCAAGTGATGGCAAGTCATCCTCACTTGTCTGACTCTTTTGGAAGGGTAATTATCGTGAGGCACTAGTCTTTCAATGGATTAAAGGTGGCATGAGTCATTGGGCAGACTGCCCTAGTCCTTTTGATCATGCTTGGTTGTGCCCCTTTAGAAGTTGGATGTTTCAGATTGGGTCAACATCTATATGGTGTTCTATCTCCCATCTTGCAAACCTCTTTCTCCTTGGGACTATCAATGTCCTTCAAAGATTAGGTGCCAAAATAGGACTCAACATTGCATGCTATAACAAAAGATAAATTCATTATCCATGAATTCCCCATGTAACTAGTTTATGTGATAGATTCATCCTTTAATCCAGTACGAACATTGACAATGGTTTCTGTGTCATGCGGGTCATATTTGGCTTGTGGTTTTATATATGTGATGTCATGGAATATATAGGGACATGAAAACCAAAACTAATATTAATATCTAACACATTAGTAAATTGTACCCACTAAATCTCTAACCCACTACCCCTTATCCCTAACCCATGCATTGACACAACCAACACACCTGATCAACACACCAACTCACTAAAATGACCATGGAATCTCATATAGAAAGGATTTAAATATCAACATTAGTATCGAGCACTAGTTTCTCAAACTGAATTCTTTGAAATCAAGGTTTGAATGATCAGTAGATGGATTTTTATCAAACCAAAATTAGTGCCAGAAATCCCATAAACACTCAATTCTTGGCTATAAGATAGAATTAAAAAGCCACATATCAAAACAAAAATATTAAAAAAAAAATTTAAAGGAAAAAAGAAGAAGAGCTAAACAAAACCATTGAATCAAAAAACCAAACTGCTAGACAATAATCCCCTGCCCCCACTATGTAGGCCCGACTACCTTGACCTATGCTTCCTCAACTGCCCTCCCTACCTTGACTTCCCTCCTTGATTTTTATGGCATTACTAAGAATATTCCACTGTGACCTAACAACTGTGATGAATGGTGATAAAAAACATTATGCATTATAGCACTGACATGGTGACCTGGCAGCACGAACACATGGTGACAAAGTATCAAGAACCCATGGTGATAGAGAATTGAATTGCAATAGAGGACGTATTGATTTAGATCTAGATCAATGTTAGCTAATCAAGTAAGCATTGTATAGGATGCATGCCAACTGTTTGAAGGAATACCCAAACAAAATTTTGAATCATGTTTAAATTTGGCTTTTGTCTATAATTGCTTGGGGATTTATGCCAATCATTATTGGGTGGTGGTTGATGTCCATCACTTATGTGAAATTTCTATCTCAGTTCCGATTTTATTTTATGGTAAGTGTTCCTTATATAAATAACCTTTTCATACTTAGGTAGAGTTTTCATATGGAAGCATTATGTTTCACTTTGACATCCTTAAATGAATCACAAAGCCATAGAATTTTTTTTTTTTGAATCAATAGCTTATGACAATGTTAGTAGAAGTTGATATGTGAGCTGATGCAAGTGCAATTAATAATTTTTTTATATGGGCTTATGGTTGGGGGTTTTCAAGGAGTCTTACAAGTCATGGGCAAGATGCAACAAAACTATGCTTTACACTATGTCTTATAAACAACAAGATTATGGAGAAATGGTTAGTATATTTCCTATCTATTCTATAGTGAGAAGAAATAAAGGATAATATGGACAACTGATGGATCAATTTGGTATTAGATCAATCTCTTTCACTTTTTATATTAGAGTGGAAGAGGTTGGATGGTGAATACCAGAAGTCAACATCATGCAAGTGGAGAGTCATTATAGGGAGGACCAATAGATAGCATTTGTAAAACAAAGTATGAACATGAAGAGGTTATTGTGGAATAAGAAGACCACATCATAGCCAAATAAGAAGAGTTTGGGTATCCTCATGCAAGATGGGTGAGTGTAGAGAAGGATCTTTTGTACCCTCATTGAGACATGCAACAACAACTGGCTCTTTTTAAACAATTGGCCCATGCTATGAGTTTGATGATCCTACCCAATCGATGAACATGGTTTTTCCATATCCACCTTATGTCAATTCATATGCCAACATGTGATCCATCAAATGCCTTAATCTTTGTTGTTGTCTCCATTGTGAAAGGTTGTTGTAGAACAAATGGTGAGTGTATCATATTCATACATTAGTTAGTGGTGTTTTTAGAACTCACCATGCCCAAACGAGGAATAGAATTCAATGGCGTTGAACTATCTATGTTGGTGTTAAAAAAACTGGAAGGTATTTCCATACTATTGGAAAATGAATCGACATTGGGTGGAGGTGAAAAAAACATGTTCACTAGATTGGGTACAACCATCAAACTCATTGAATTGACCAATTGTTGAAGAAGATACAATTGTTGCTACATATCTCATCGAAGGGACAAGACCTCCTACTCTACAATGATCAATGTTGTACGAGGAAACACAAACTCTTCCCTTTTGGTTATGATATGGTCTTCTTCTCCTGCCATAATGAATTTTGATTTAGACTTTGTTCTTTGAATAACACTTGCATGGTACCAAATTCTAGTAGTCACCTTCCAATTTCTTCTACAACAATATAACTAGTGTAATAAATTACTCTGATACCAAATTGATTTGTTAGTTGGATGTATTATAATTGAGCTTGTCATTATTGAGAACCCCATTAGATTTATGCACCAACAATTCAATGTCCATCTTGAGGTTTTGTTGGATATTGGGAACCACCTAATGAATAGTGTGTTGAAGCTGAGGTTATGGCTGGGCCTGTTAGTTAGCGACGATGATTTATTCAGACATACTTATAATATCATGCATGATTGTATCTTGTAACTCTTATTTTTAGACTTGTTGTTGTTGTAAAGTAACAAGGATTTATATTAATAAGAATTGTTGCTCTTGTATTTGGTTGACCAAGACCTAGGTAAGGTTGAAGTATTGGGAATCTACATTGTTTCTCTTGCATTTGTTTGACCAAGACTTAGGTAAGGTTAAAGTCTTGGGAGTCTCTTTGACTAGGAGCCATGGAACTTACGATGTGGAAAAAAGGGCTTCACAAAAAGGAATAAAGATTTAAGGATTTGTGAGTTATATTAAAAAAATAGAATAAATTAAAAAATCAAAGCTCTATCTTTGTTCAAACTTTCTTCATTATAAATCCCTTATGGATGAACTTTCATCATTATAAATCCCTTATGGATGAACCCACACTATGTCATCTCGTCTAGTTTAAATTATTAAAGAGAGTAGTAAATAATAAAAAATGTTTTACATGTAATAAAAATATTAAGAAATGGGAAAATAAGGGTCCATTCTAATTGAATAGTTAGGGTATACCCAAATTACCATGAGAAACCCGATGATGTCATTCTATGTATCCCATGTATTTCCAATGAGAACATTTGGCACCTCACCCTTTAGCAAGGGTCCCTTTCTGTGTTTTTTCATCCAATGTCGCTCACAATCATATACATAAAATTGCTTAGAAAATTTTATACATGAAATGAAATGAGATTCCTTTGTTCGCTTCACCTCTGCCTCCTCGCCTTATACCCATTACCCAATATCCCAACCCTTGAAGCCAACCTCGCCAGCATTGATCTCTTTCAAAGTACCATCCACTCCATTTCCAATCATTCAACAAAACGTCTCGACATGATGTGGTCTCTTTTACTAGCATGATTTCAGGATATGAAAAACATGGTAGCATAGCAAATGCATGTGAGGTATTCGACAAAATTTCTCAAAGAAAGATGTTTTTGTATTCTGCAAAATGTCTCGGCGCGATGTGATCTCTTTTACCGGGATGATTACAGAATATGCAAAACATGGTAGCATAGCAAATGCACTCGATGCATTTGACAGAATTTCTCAAAGAGTTGTTTTCTCATGGACTACTATGATTTCTGGCTATGTCAAATGTGGAAGCATATAGGAAGCATGCCAAATGTTTGACAAAATGTCTCACAAAAATTTGGTCTCATTAAATGCAATGATTGTTGCTTACGCCCAACATGGTCACGGTAAGGATGCTCTTATTCTCTTTAATTGGATGCAACAATCAAACATGACACCAAATAGTTCAACTAAAGCTATTGCATTGGGTGCTATTATGGTCCCAATATCATGAAGTAACATGCATAGTTTCTAGAAAATGGTTTGAATGCATCACTTTGATATTGAACATGGCTTCTTTTACTTTCTCCTATGCTATAATTGACAGTGTGTTCTAGGGAGTTATACATAAGATTCCAATGTGATGTGCATTTTTACGCTCAGAGCATATACGAAGATCATTTGTATGCAGCGTATTGTTATCATAACAGTAAGCACACATACATTTGCCAATTTGTCTCCCCTCAGCGTTTTGGGAATGGGTAGAAAAATGGGTATGTACAAGCCCTAGACAAGCATACCCTTCAATTACTTTTCTTGTCCCATAGCCCAAATCGTTGGATCGTTGGCCTGTGTGCTGGGCAAACACATCCTAGCCCATCGTTCAAACGACCCTCCTGTCATACTCTCTCCAATGTGTAGTAAAATTCTCCTCGAAGGTTTTAGTTCAAATTTTGTTTTGTATTATAATATGCAGTTGGATGTGGCTAAAAGAGTTTTGGGAAATGGTTGAGAGTATACTATGCAGCGATGCTTGAGAATATACTATGCAGTGCAAGTGTTTGAGACAAAAAAAGTCCTTAGAACAGAAAACTTTGTACATTGCAAACTTGTAAAATGCACATGTATACATGTGCATTTTACAAGTCTGTAATGTACAAAGTTTTCTGTTCTAAGGACTCCATGTGCATTTTACAAGTCTGTAATGTACAAAGTTTTCTGTTCTAAGGACTCCATGTGCATTTTACAAGTCTATAATGTACAAAGTTTTCTGTTGTAAGGACTCGTTTTGTCTCAAAAACTTCCACTGAATAGTATACATATATGCATTCATCTTGCGACAATGTAATTACTATATTAAATGTCTTAATGTTGAATTAATTTTCATTTCATGGTGTGTCAAATGGTGAATTGAAAAAGGTCCTTACCATGATTTCTGCTTAGATTCACTGCCCTGCAATATCAGCAAATGAATGTGATTAAATTAAATGAATGCTATACTTCTTGAAGGATGTACGTAGGGTAATTCCATGACTAAGATCTAAGTAAGGATTCTAGAACTTGATGCATTCTGAGTGCTTGAAACAAATAGGTGCACATATGAGACAAGTATGAGCACGTAGTGTCTATATGGAGATGCAAAGAGGTGCAACCAAAGCAAGGTATTTGGTCAAGTAGCAAAGGGAAGAAAATGTTTGTAGAAGGTGTTGACCACCTATTTCGACTAGGGGGTCAAAGTCATGTACCATGAAGATATGTACCTAGTGGTACAACTAGTATGAAGACTTTTGACTCTGCAGGGCAAAGTTTCCCCCGACACGTCTTTCTATGTACTTAGGATGTCCGCTCCCCTGCATGGGATAATAATGTAATATGCTAGCATGAGCCAATTTTTGTCTATTTACCTAGGACTTTATCATTAGGGAAGTCCTTTCATCGATTATTTTTTTTTCTTAGGTAATTAATTTTTCTTAACTGCAATTTTAATTATCCTTGAGTTTTTCACTCACATAAATCCTCCAAAGTGGTGAAAGGTATTCTAATTATGGATCCCAATGGATAAATAAGAGTTGGAAGTGTTCTAAATGACTATGCTAGACATCCCCTAGAGTCTTGCAGAATTTTGTTAATTTTTGATAGGATTTTTTAAATAATTAAAATTTTCGCAAACTGAGAATTTTTAATTATTTTTTATGTAAAATGTAAAAAATTGGTCCTTGGGGGTTTTGTGTAGGGATATGTGTACTCAAATCAAATATAAAATGACCCCCTACACCATTGGACCAAGTTTCATCTCATTTGGACAAGTGTTTCTAGGTCATTGTCCATGAGGAGTCCAAGTCAGTCAAAAAATCAGCAAATAATTGGGTAAATTAAAATAGCCAAATTTTGTAAAAATGACTAAAGTCATGAGAGAGAGAGTGGGAAAACGATTCCTAATGTATTTTCTAAGTTGGGAAAGTGAATTTCCACTTAGAAGAACCCCCCTTGCTAAGCCAACAACCTCAAGTGGTGACTCCCTAAGGAAAAGTGCGCCCCCCTTGCTCATGAACACATGGGAAAATAAAAATTAAAGCAAGAGGGTGGAAAAAACCTAAAGTATACCCCTCCTTGACCCTAACTTCATATTTGATGATTGGAAAAGGTGTTTTACCCCTTCCCCACTCACCCCTCAAACCCTACCCACTACCAAAACCCTAAAAGTGTGCCCCCCTTGAGATGACCTCCTTCCCTTTGATGTGTGACACTTGGAGCTCATCCAAGAGGGGTCTTTCCTCTCTCTCAAATATAAAAGAATGCCTACCCCTCCTCATTTACCCATATATTCTCAGAGCAAGTCTATGTTGTCCAAATTTCTCCCATTCTTTTCCCTCTCTCTCCTATTCTCTCATTGGAAATCTTTTGTACAAGGCTGGCATCAACACTACTCCCCCTTTCGAGGGAGGTCCTTTCGGACTATACCAAGCTTGTATAGAAAGTACTCAAACTTTACACGATACAGAGGCTTGGTCAACACATCTGCAACCTGCTCATCCATGCCAACATAATGGAGCTTTATAACTCCTCTCTGCACCATATCATGAATGTAGTGATATCAGATTTCTATGTGTTTTGACTTGTCATGGAACACATGGTTCTCTGTCATTTTTATGCAACTCTGGTTATCACATAGAATCACAGTTGCTTCCATATCTAGATCAAATAGACCTGTCAACAACTTCTGAAGCCATATGGCTTCACAACTGGTAGAACATGCATCAATGTATTCCACTTCTGTCATGCTGAGAGCAATACTTGATTGCTTCCTACTCTGCCATGAGATCATGGTTGACCCCAGACTGAAACAACATCCTGAGGTTCTCTTTCTTTCAGAGGCATCTCCAGCAAAATCTAAATCAGTACAACTACTCCGTCTGAAGTCATGATCTCCATTATAACTGAGACCAAAATCCAATGTACCCTTAAGGTATCTCATCACAAGTTTTGCAGCAACAAGGTGAACACATCTGGGTTCTACCAGAAATTGACTCAAGGTGTTCACAACAAAACATATATCTGGCCTAGTATTCGTCATATACATCACTCGTCCAATGATCTGTCCGTACAACGTAGCATCAGCCAATTCTGACGAAGTATCAACCAAGAGCTTCAACTTTGTTTCCATGGGTGTGTTCATGGATTTACACTCCAACATATCAAACCTCTTTCATATTTCTACTGCATACTTCCCTTGTTTAAGGAAGATCTTCTCTAGGCTCTGCCAAACTTCGAGACCTAGGAAATAGTGCATCAGGCCTAGGTCTTTTATCTCAAATTCTGCAACAAGCTTCTTCTTACAATTTGTGATGAGCTTTTATTCTCCAGTTAAGAATAAGTCATCCACATACAACAACAATATAACTGGCTCATCATTCATAACCTTGAAGTAAAGGTTAGAATCAACTTTGCTCTTGGTAAATCCCAAGCTCGTCAGGAAACTGTCAATTCTTCCTTACCAAGCTCTAGGAGCTTGTTTCAATCCATACAGAGCCTTTTTCAACTTGCAGACATGTGTCTTTCTATCTTCAAACTCAAATCTAATTTTCACATCACTTTGTACCAACCTGGTACACTTGCTCATTTGCAACTCAATCTTCACAATCATGTGCTAGCTCTATGTGCTTTTTGCAAAGCATTATCTGTCTTACTACCTGAGAGTATGTCTTCTCCTCTTTCTACAACTATTCCTTTTGGAATTGGGACTTTGCACATGCAACTTCTCTGAAGCTAAGAATGACTTGCTTCATTCTCATTGTGGTAACTCTTCTACTCCATCACGACAACAACTTCATATGAAACTGAGAGTGTCTCAATAACTGACACTGAAAGTATCTCTTCTTCTTTCATGGAGGTAACTCTATCTGCTAGTGTAGTCATGTCTCCATGGCCTGACTAATGTACTACACCAATTGGAACTGGAGATAACTCACTCTCAAATATAGGGATTTCTTCCCCTGAATCTCATACTATATCATAATCATGGTTGTTCTGGTTGTCTTCATGAATACTAGAACTATTTATTCAATTTCTGGAGCAAGTGTCTCATCATAGTCTTCTCCCTCTTGCTGGGAGAATCATTTGGACACACATCAGGCTTTGTACATATGCAACATGCTTGATCTGTTAGATCAATCCTGGAAGTCAATACTAACTTCTCTTCTAGTCTCACAGAAAAATCCATTTCCTAGTCTTTCTGATTGACTTCCTTCTCTGTCACCGAAACAAGGGAATCTTCCAGGAGATTTCATATCTCCTAGGAGTCTCTGAAGCTACGATCTAGTCTTCTCATGGCATCTATCTCCCAGTCTTGGAAGATGTCTCTTCATCCGATTCCTTTCTAAGATCAGGCTTACTCTTGATTTCTTCTGAGTCTACAAGGACTTCATCATCTCTTACAAGGTATACTTGGTGTTGAATACCAAATATAAATATGAAAATTTGAGCCAGACTTTAAACGAGTTCGGATTCCCGTCAAGGTGGCTTCATTATCCTTTGACCAAGTCTTTTGTGAGTTATGGTCTAATGTTTGGTCATCTTTGGAGCCTTCTACTCCTTATGAGATACTCTGGATCTCAAAAATAGCTTCTTCTTCATCTTCTTTGGTACATGAATGTGTATGGTCATGTACATAGTTTGCTTCATGTCTCATCTAATATGTTTCCTTCTGCAATGTTCATTATAGCTTCCTTTGGGCACTTGTGACCTGCCTAGAACAACAACAACCAAGAATAATACTTTTTATAATAATAATAAAGCAAAGGTGATAACAATCACCATAATAGCTCCTTTAGAGCTATCACTTGTGACCTGCCTGCAACAAGGGTTAAAAGTAAGAAATACAATAATGAGAGCAACACTCTCCTAGTGTTGTGAATACTCATTCCTTCATGGTAACCTGGTGACAAACCAAGAAGTTTCTTCTAGAGGAAATGTTAGTTATATCTCGTGAAAGATCACAATAAGCATTTATCTCAATATGTTCACATGCTATCAAGTATGCTATCTCAACTATGAGGTAGCTATCAAAATTGACATGTGCAAGTTTGAATCTTATCAACTTAATCAATCAAACCTAGAACCTAAAGTTTTGGCCTTAAGAAAGAGTGTGTTGCTTTTCTTTCAAGTCTCCTTCAATCAAGATGACAAATGCTTTCTTCAACCTATCTTTTGTACTAAGACAATATGTTATCTTGAAAGAAATCTAAGTTAGAGAATAAACTCTATAAACCCAAATTTAATCAACCTTGATAATTTTGACCAATGGTTAGTATGATTTCAACATCTGACCTAGACGTTCATGAGGTCAAAATAATGTTATAATAAATAGATGCAAATCTCAATAATCAAACCTGGGGTGCATTATTCCTCTGAATGTGTTGGATCTGAGATCCTTCTAGATCTATGGCAATAGATCCCTTCTCCTGCAAATACCCTTTAAATATTAACAATTCAAACATATGTAAGTACATACCTCAGATAGTATTTGTAGGTACTGGTACCATCAGGTAGAAGCGGTGATAATTACCAACCCTTTAAAAACTTCAAGAGTGACTGCAACTGGTACTGCAACTGATACTTCAATTGATTTTGAAATTGCAACTACAGCTTAGGGTTTTATGAGGAAACCCTAATTTTCCAAACTTCAAATTTTGAAATTCTGATCTAGGGACTAGATGCATTGGGCTAAGGTGAGTTTGCTGGAGTTGTTAGATTTCAAAAATTTCGAGTTTTTCCCCTTGAAACTTGACCTGCAGAAATATGGACTGGTACTTCTAGTACTGGTTCTGGTTTCTTGGTTTTTCTGGTACCAACGAAAACTAGGGTTTCACTTTTCGGGAGTTTTGTCCACTGGGAAAGTGCGCTCAAGCTGCCAATGAGATTGCTAGGCTAGGGCACACTCCCTTGATGATTTTTAGGGTGAAGTTCTCTTCCAATAAAAATCCCTAATTTTCTTGTATGACAACAATGACGTTTTTGCTTATCCAATGAAAGGTGCTCTCTTCATTATAGCTCTGATACCATGTTAAGTTTTGAGCTATTATTAGGTTTCTTTTCAATTTACCAGATAAACATAACATCGATAGGATCATTGAGAGAAACACAATCACAAGATACACAACATTTATCCTGGGAAACCCTCACGAGGGAGAAAACCCAGCAAAACTTCCTTAATATAGATAGCCAATACAATGCCAAGACAATAAACCAAAACACCAAAGAATATCCAATGCTGAGCAATGCGCCTCTCTCTTATTTATTCTCCCAACTGCAGCTCTCCAAACTTGTGCACTTGATTAGTGAATGAGTGAGTGAACAAATGAGGCACTAGCCTTGTTTATTTATACTAGCTGGCAGGTTGTGGAAAGGTGTCTCTTCACTTGGCAGGGCTGACTTCTCTTCTTAGTGGTTAAAACCACTTTAATTAGGCCTGGGGGTCGACTTCTTAATTAGCATGATATAATTAGGGTTTGACCAATCCACAAAATGGGATTTGGTCAATTACAATGCCCAACATGATCAATCCACAAAAGGGGATTGATCTAATTAATAATGAATCAATAGTAAATAGAATACTCTTTGCAGTTACAATATTTCAACAAAACAAACATGAGAACTATAGAAATCTTGGCTATTTTTGGTATCTCCCATTGGGATCTTTTATATATTATGCTGTTAATACATACACTTTCTTCAAAGTCTACTTGTAGTGGGAAGAAGCTTCACTTTCATTTAAAAGAGTAGTCTTAACTATCACAGGAAGTAGTTTGTTTTCTAGTGCACTTTACCTGCCCAAGAAGGACAATCTGGTTGATTTATAATGCAGAGTTTTGGCACTCGAATCTCTGCCCATATTTGTGATTGTTGTTTTCTTATTGCCTTCACCAGATATCTTGTTATTACTTTTGGAATACAAGGTTCTCCAGTTTGTTCCAATTTTTTTATATTGTCTAGATCTTGTCTCTCATGGTATATGCTCTGTTGGTGCTCAAGAGTAAGGTGGAGTAATAGATCCCCTAGCTGCATTGTTATATAATGGTAAAATAATTTTCATATTTTTTTCATAAACACTTGCACATTCAACATCAATGCCTGAAGGTGATCAAAACAAATTTGTATCCACTTTGTTCCATGTCTTTAGAGATTCTTACTACTATGTTTCATGCCATTGGACTTTTTACTATGATTAGTCCGTTGTTTACTTTTGACAACTTATGCATGCAATGTGCATATATTGCTCACTAAAATACTTTCATCCTAGTAAGATTTATGGGAGGGAATATATTTTACATGGATTTCTCTTCCAACTTGGAAATATCTTTTACATTCAAAGAATTCTCCTTAAAAGATAGATTCATGTCTGTTTTTAACTTTTTAGCAACATTTAATGTTTAAAGATCATATTATAAGGTCGTAAGCTCATTTATGCTATCAACTTATGTTTTTTGACTACAGATATGGGTGTTATATTGCAAGTCATTGAAAGTAGATGCTATTTATTCTCAGTGAATGTCTACCTTGTTGACCTGTACATTGTAATAAATGGGTTTGATGAAGTTAGATGTCTAGCTAGGGTTATTTTTATCGGCTAAAATGTAAGATGGAATAAATTTACAGTATGAGTCTTGACAGAAGACTAACTATAACAACTTCCACTAGCATCTGTCAACATTTCCATTACTTGGCTGCTAACTAAAATCTATGATCTAAAAAAAAGAAAAAAAAAACAGAAGATGAAACCTTAGGTCAGAAAACAATAAAATAAAAAAATAATAATTAAAACCTGGGTAATGGATAAAGCCACTAAACATATTCATCCCAAAGTCTAGCTCCATGTTGATTTCATAGGAATTAAATTGAGATAATTTCAATGGAGCCCCAAAATTTCTGGACTACAAACATTTTGACAGGGAGTGTTAATGTAAATGGATTCCTTACATTTTTTTTTTCCAAATTCTGTGAAGAACATAGCATTGACTTTATTTCCACCAACTCCACTTTGGAGTTTAGCTGGAATGTATATGTTTAATAAGTGGGTACTTTACCCAATCTCATGGGGAGGAAAATCTGTTATTAGTAAAGAAATGGAGCTCATAAGTTTGAGTTCGGCCCTGTAATATGATTCACACTGTCAAAAGGGGTTAGGCTTGCCTCCGTATCCATATTACAAAAAGTATCCTAGGAACTCTACCATCCTGTAATTTGTGATCTTCTATGGAATCCATCTAAAGGATGTACTTTTTGGTCTTTGGATCCTTAGAGAAACCTCTATGTTGCATCATCCACCTACAGGCATGTTGTTTAATTATCGGATGTTCACTCAAGATTTGGAAGGCAAGGAATATTTACTGTTATGTTTTGATGACTGTCATGAAGACAAGGACAAGGATGAAGACTATGAAATGAAAATAGATTATGGCCTTTGCATTAGGAGCAGGGCTTGTCATAAACACAACATTCTTGGTCTTGTGGAAGAACATTCATGCTGCAGATCCAATGCAGACGATCATAGATTTGTTGGTGGTGCCATTGACAATATCAACGCCATATCAATAGAACAAATCCTTGCTGTCCCAAAAAATCATCAAATCCTAAATGTAGGTGGGAGTCTTTACAAGGCCATTGATGATGATTCTAGCCCAGGTTTGCATAATGGTTTTAATCTGAACATGGACAAGTCTTCAATTTTGGATCGTGGTGATTCTCATATGATATGATCTAGAGATGATTATGCTAGATATAAGGACACCTCTAAAGAATGTGGAATGCAAACCAATGATAATTTTTAAAGTCCAGAATTGCACCCAAAATTTGTACAGGGTAGCACTGCTAGTCACAGTACTGAAGATGTCACCAAAAAGGATTGCCCAGATTCACTTATGGGCAGGGTTTTGGCCCTAGATCCTAACATTAACATTGGTGGTGAATCCTGTGAGCAATCCAGCCCTAGAGAAAAACCATGCTCTGTCCAAGAATAGGTTTATGTCTCAGAGCTCGATAAAATTTCAAGTGAGAGTGATTGGAAACAAGGGCACTATGTTGTCTCGACAATCCTTGAGAATGATGAACATGAATGTACAAGTGAAGAAAACCTTGACGATGAAGGCTCTACTCTGAAAGACTACTTACAAGGCAGGTCATATGATGTCATACTAGCTCTTTTAGAGGAATACAGAGAATGGATGTCCAAGAATGAAGAAGCAGAGAATTGGTGTGGCAGGGAAAGCTCAGATTTGCAAGATAAAGTTGAACAGAACAGGTGTGATGAAGGTGATATTTCTCCTACGGATAATGTCTCTGTTCATGTGGGTGATCCAAACAAAAACCTTTGGTATGAGACCAAAGAAGTTTGTTTTGACCACTCAGTTTTTGTCTGGACAAAAAAGGGGTATAACCGTAGTCCTCGTGATGATATTGGCTCAGATTTTCATTTTGATCTCAAACACAACAGTGATAGATATTCATGACCTTTCTGTATTGGAAAATTATTATGATGGTGATGAGGACATTGGTTCATATGACATAATTATTTTGGGAAAATCACACTGAGAAATTATTCCCCTTGGTTGATGATATAAGAACCTATCACCTCGACAAAAACTATAACCAAAGCCTTTCAAAATCCACTCAAATAATTGTTGTTCACAAGATGTCCTCTATAACATATCAAAATATCATACTTGAAGCCAAGGGATGAGAGAATGCTTGTCAATTGGGTTTATCTCGGGTGGTTGGAAGGAATGATTGTTGTCATCCCCACCCAGGTTCAATTCTCACAAGTGACATGTTGAGCTCATTATAATGAGTATATTGTTGTAATCTCTTTGAGCCTTATTGTTTATTGGCCTTGTGCCCTAAAGATTCTAGGGTTTTCCCTGGGTACCATCCTCAAAATGAGGGGAAGTACCTAGGTTTTTTCCTTGGGCTTTGTAACCTGGAAAACAAGGGATGAGAGAATGTTGATTTACTTGACCCGTCGTTGCTGAAAATTAAGAAAAACATGAAACAAAAATTAACACAAACTAAAAATATTTTTGGGTGAGCAGTGTTGCCCCTCAAAATGCCTTTGCATTTTTGAAGGATTCCTTTTAGCCTGCCAGTGTCATTTTTGGGTATTCTGTGGTCATCTGCTACCGACTAGGGCATTTCTGTTTTAGGTATTGTTACGATGATCATGAAGGCACAAGACAATATGGCTCATCCTTTCCCAGAATTCGAAAGAAGTGCATTTCTGAAATCCAATGGAAAGCATGTGGATACATTAGAAGTTCTTAATGTAGATTTGAGAATATCTTTTGAAGGGTATTTGAGTTTATGAAGATTCCTTAAAGAATGGAATGCCTTTTATGTTGCTGTTGTTGATGTCTTCAAAAGTGAGGAAATCCATGAGATTGGTGCCTAGCTTGCAGGCTGATGATATGAAAACTCTTTGATGATCAAAGAAGCTAATGGGTCAAGAGTACTCAGTAATAGGTCTTTTGATCAAGTGCAAGCTGTAGGGAGACATATTTTGAAGACATTATTCATATCATGCTGTGATTATTGTTACACACTCTTCATACATCTGTTCATTATTAATTCCAACACATAAAAAAGGCTTGTGTGATGTGTTACAGAAGCTTGAGGTTTCCCTCCAAGACTACATAAATTCTTCAAAAGGGGTCTTTTCTATTCCCAACCTTTGTTTTCAGTTCATAAACCACCAGGAAGGGGATAGATTTGATTTCCATATGTGTTCTAACTATGATATCTAGCATCACTCACTGGGAGCAACATAAAAAGAAAAAATGATATGATTTTCCCCCTGGTTGTTGTTAGAAGAACCTATCACCTCGATAAAAACTATAACCAAAGCATTTTAGAATCCGTTGAAATAATTGTTGTTCTCAAGATTGGACTTGGACAATTTCTTGGAAATAGTTTTGACACCTTCCACTCTATTGACAACAATACTTTTGGGCTGGAGCATTTTCATATCCAAAAAAGCATTCATTAACCCAAATCGAGGTCTGACTACCATTCATATGTTAACGATGTTCTTACCATCACCACTAAGCAGAGTCATCTAAGATCATCTGTCTCAGGTTTTGATTACAATGAAGAAAAGGGTGCAGAGTATCCTGTTACAAAGTCAATTGATGAACTATCCGAGGAACAAGCACAAATCTTATCCTTTTTTAAGACAAATGGTTTTATTATGTGGCTGGTAGACAATCCAAGGTGATTAATGCAATAAATTCTTCATCATAGAATGACCTGAGTGAAAACCCTTCTTGGTTTATGCATGGCTCAATTTGTTTGGAGAGGGTTATTGTCGACCAGGAAAAATATGTGGTTTATTACAGAATTATCGCGCCTAAGTTTTACACCCATCTTCTTTTCCGAATTGACAGGGTAGGACCCAATCTTCACCCAACTATCATATAGAACCACACATTGCAGTAAGGGTCAGATTCATTAATGCCACATCAATTTTTTGCAGCTCAACACTAAAAATTAATAATGAAAACAAGCCTAGTATCATCGAATATGAGACAAGGATTTCCCACAATTTCTTTTATAAATCTTCTGATGAAGTGTTTGGCCAGCCAAATACATAGGGAGAAAATATATGCTCCCAATCAGATGATGAAATTCCATACCACATGGTTAAAAATGTTGAGACCATCGATGGATCACATGGTGATGGTCTCCAATCCATGTATGACAGAGATAGCATGGGGGTTGTTTGCAATCAATGAATCACAAGTCTCAGAAGAAGGGAAATGTTGGTTTCCTCACAACTTTAGGATATGCGGTGAGTGGCTTCGCACCCCATATAATACATATTATAGGAGATTACACGAAGGGTGTTGTCGAGAGTTGTTGTTGGCCCATATGGAAAAGGCTTGAACATATTAATATAAAGGTGATAAAAGGTTACTGTGGGGATCAGGAAGCACAACCCATAGTTCAGTCTAATGTTTGAACTACTATGCACCTCGATCTGAGAGTTGACATATCTATCAAAATTTGTGGGAGTCAATTGCATGTTGTATTGAGTATTTGGGACAACATTCTATAAGCACTTGGAATTGAAAGTTTAGTTCTTTGTGCTCTCTACAATGTTCTTGGAGCATAAACAATTGATGAAACTACTCCCACCTATTTGTTATCTTTAAAGGATGGAGCCAATTTCACGATAAGCCAGAATGACATGAGGATAGACAGTGTTGGTTTCATTGAGATATTTTTGAAATATGACCTGTATGCTACAGGAAGGATCATACAAATTGATAGAGACAACACTTTGTTTTTGGATGGAATAAAGAAATTTGACGGTTTGATACATATCGAGAGCCTATGGGACAATCATGACACATGTTTGGTGACAGATCCTCGGTCATCTAATACAACCTTTACATTAAATTTGTAGCAACAAAGACATGGACTACATTTCAAATTGTCAGGCAACAAACAAGCAGTGATGCTGAAACTGCTAAGAAGGCAAGGGGATATGGTATGGTGTCACCAAGTTTGCAATAATGTTGTTGTATTCAGTGTATGGATAACAGTGAATACAACATTATTGAGCAAGTCTTGTGTCTTTTGAGCTCACCCTTGATCACATCAACTAGTAAGATAGATTGCAGATTTGATCTATTTTTTAAACACTTTTTCAAACAAAATCTGTTGCCATGGGATTCTCAGCATCTTGCTGAAATACCACATCAACTTAGAGTCCATTTTTCCATTTTAGGGGCTCATGCATGCACCTAAGATCCAAACTTCAATATCTAGCCATCCACAAATCAAGGTAACACTCTGAATACTCTACACTCTTTGAACTGGTTTGGAAAACATTTGCAATCAACTGTGTCACTGATTCAAGTGATTATAGGTCGAACTTGCAGAGCAGAGCATTTGGGTACAATGGAACAAGTGTTGCATATTACGTGAAGAATTTGTATGTTAGCAACTTAGCTGAGATGCATTGCATGACATCGTTTGTGCAGGTCAATTCATAAAATTTGTTTAATAAGATGATTTTATTAATCTCCTTACTACAAATGACTACAATAGTAAGTCAGTGGGACTTAGAAGTACAGTATAGTGCAAGTACAGGGTGGGAGTGCAAAAGAAACTCCTATCACTAATCTACGAAAAATAAAAATAGCTAAAGCACTAAACTATAGTATCTAGAAATAATATAGATACAATACCCACGTCAAACATAATATGTTAATGACAAAACAAAAACAAAAATGACCACCCCTCTCTAAACAAACTAGGGGAAAGAGGGAGCATATCAAGACACATCAAAGCTAGAAGTAGAATGAGGGAAGGAAGAAGAAGATGGTGCTCCAAGAGAATCATCAATTACAGAAAATGAGTCAATCTAGAGATAACCCTACACTGAAGGGACTGAGATGTGTGATCTTGGGAAAAAGCCAACTATCTAGCAAAAATCTCAAGAGAGTGGAGAGGCAAGTAGTTTAACTATGATATGAGTGAATCCTTCTTGAGAACCTTAGGGGAGCAGGTGTAAGGCATTTGGCGCTAATCCTAGGCGAGTGACCTTGCACCATGCGAGCTACCGAGACTGGAAAACAAAATGACAAGTCAAGTAGTGAACTCGACATACACAATGGTCCACTCTTACTTATAATGGGTGAGTAAGACATTTTGGGCGTGCGACGCACCAAGATGACCATCACCGAAGACTTGAAAAAAAAGCTAAGTGTAAGGTGTGACATGCCTTGCAACATAAGCAACCAATCGAGCAAGTTGAAGCTTTGGTGTGATGATGCGACGAGTTGGCTAGAGTCGTGGTAAAGGTATGCCCAACTTGGGCGCACATCCAATGAGTTGGCTAGGACGGGGTATGCCACATGCACACTTGGACAAGTCAAGTGGGCGCCATGCCTGACATGAGTCGGTTGAATGGATAGGTGGGCACCTAGTTGAATGAATTGGCAGATTGACTAGACAAGCATGTGGGTGCTCGACAAGTCGGCTTGGTGAGTTGTGTGGGTGCGTGCACTATGAAATTCGGCTAAGGCACTTTATGTGGGCACATTAGATGGAGTAGAGTGGGTTGGCTCACCCACACATCAATAGACATGAAAACCCATATAGGGCAACCGAGGCATATGTATAGAGCGTGAGGGAGAGTCATCAAGGCATCGAAAGATTAACGGAGAGATCAAGCACAAGACAAGCAACATAAATAAAGTTTGGAGGAGGTCCAAAATTTGGCTAAGTGTTGGTCTGTGATGGAAATCAAATGAGCCAAGAGGATGAGATTTGGAGTGGTCTGAGGTGAAACCATCCAGTTGGATGGGTCGCCCAGCGTGACTCTTCTATGAAGAGACTTTTCATGGGGCGCAGAAGTTTGGGTTATGTGAACGCAGTTTTGTGTGGAATCGGTGAGGCGGTTGGGACAAAGTTGGGCGAGTTTGTGTGACGGAAAAGGCTGCAAATTTGTTGGTGAATTCGATGGAAGCCCGACTTGGTGAACCCTGTGGTAGATATTGACATGGAGTTGAGCCAAAGTGCATGAAGGGCATGGTGAATCAGTGAAGGGTGCGGATGACCGCAGGATCATGAAGTCGTTGAGGTGCGACTTGGGCAGAGTGGAGATGGGCGAACGTGAGTAGTGAACAAGAGTTCAGGGTGAAGGTGCAACAAAGTCTGCAATGAGAGTTGTGTCGAAGGGAGGAGTCCCAAGCATAGCTCAAGTTGTATCACAACAGATGTATTCAATGAGGATTGTATATATATGTTAAGACACACATTCTTGTGAATCGTTTGGTTCATTGTAAAATCTACTCACTCTTGTAAACTATTGTATGTTGTAACAATACTTCGGGTGTTAGGCTATGCTAAGGCCACTCGATTTTATACAATATCTTGGCTATGTACATGTGTGTATTGTTTACTTGTGTAGCTGTTCTAAGTGTTGAATGTAATCATAGTCTAACTTGAGAAAGAGGGAAAACTAACAGATGATAGCTCTCCCCCACGGTGCAATGATGTTGTTCGAAACGTGCTCATGCTTGTGCAAGAGGGAAAGTTAGCACACACTATCTTTTCCCCACAGTGGAATGATGTTATCTGATATGCGCTCGTGCTTGTGCAAGAGGGAAACCTAGCACACACTAGCTTTCCCCCACGACGTGATGATGTTCTCCGAATGTGCTTGTGCTCATGCAAGAGAGAAAGCTAGCACGTGCTGGATTTCCCCGATGGGGGGCTGATGTTTGCCGAGATGCGCTCGTGCTTGTGCAAGAGGGAAAGATAGCTAGCATGCGCTAGCTTTCCCTGAGTGGGGATGATGTCCGAGATGCACTCGTGCTTGTACAAGAGGGAAAGCTAGCACATGCTATTTTTTCTCCATTGCGGGATGATGTTGTCTGAGATGCGTTCGTGCTTGTTCAAGAGGGAAAGATAGCATGCACTAGCTTTCCTCGATGATGGGATGATGCTGTCTGAGATGAGCTTGTGCTTATGCAAGAGGGAAAGCTAGCATGTGCTAGCTTTCCCCCCATGGTGGGATGATGTTTTCTGAAATGAGCTCATGCTTGTGCAAGAGGGAAAGCTAGCATGCACTAGATTTCCCCCACGGTGGGATGATGTTGTTCGAGATGAGATTGCGCTTGTGCAAGAGGGAAAGCTAGCACGTGCTAGCTTTCCCCTATGGTGGGATGATGTTGTCCGAGATGAGCTCGTGCTTGTGCAAGAGGGAAAGCTAGCTTTCTCCCATGGTGGTATGATGTTGTCCAGGATGAGCTCGTGCTTGTGCAAGAGGGAAAGCTAGCACGCGCTATCTTTCCCCCCCATGGTGGGATGATGTTGTCTGAGATAAGCTCGTTCTTGTGCAAGAGGGAAAGCTAGCACGAGATAGCTTACCCCCACGGTGAGATGATGTTGTTTGAGATGTGCTCTTGCTTGTGCAAGAGGGAAAGCTAGAACAAACTTGCTTTCCCCATTGGTGGGATAATGTTGTTCGAGATGTGCTCCTAGTTGTGCAAGAGGGAAAACTAGAATGCGTTGGTGAGATGCTCTCCTACTTGTGCAAGAGGGAAAACTAGAAGGCACTGGCTTTCCCTCACAGTGGGATGATGTTGTTCATGATGTGCTCCTGCTTGTGCAAGAGGGAATTCTATCACGCACTAGCTTTTTGTTTGAGTTGCGCTCTTGCTTATGCAAGAGGGAAAGCTAGCATGCACAAGATTTCCCCATCGGTGAGATGATGTTATTCGAGATGCGCTCCTTCTTTTGCAAGATGGAAAGCTAGAACGCACTCGCTTTCCCCCACGCTGGGATGATGTTGTTCGAGATGTGCTCCTACTTATGCAAGAGGAAAAGCTAGAACACTTTGGCTTTCCTCCATGGTGGGATGATGTTCACGACAAGCTCCTGCTTGTGCGAGAGGGAAAGCTAGCACATGCTAGCTTTCCCCCACAGAGAGATGATGTTGTTCAAGATGCACTCCTGCTTGTGCAAGAGGGAAAACTAGCACGCACTAGCTTTCCCCCATGGTGGTATGATGTTGTTCAATATGCGCTCCTAATTATGCAAGAGAGAAAGCTAGCACATGCTAGATTTCCCCCACGGTGGGATGATGTTCGAGATGCGCTCCTGACTGTGCAAGATGGAAAGCTAGCACAAGCTAGCTTTCCCTTACAGTGGGATGATTTTGTTCAAGATGCACTTGTGCTTGTGCAAGAGGGAAAACTAGTGCATGGTAGCTTTCCCCCACAATGGAATGATGTTGTTCAAGATGCGTTTGTGCTTGTGCAAGAGGGAAAGCCAACACTCACTAGCTTTCCCCCATGGTGGAATAATGTTTGAGATACATTTGTGCTTGCGCAAGAGGGAAAACTAGCATGTGTTAGATTCCCCCCAGGGTGGCATGATGTTCGAGATGCGCTTGTGCTTGTGCAAGAGGGAAATATAGCTAGCGCTAGCTTTCCCCCACAATGGAATGATGTTGTTCGAGATGCACTTGTTCTTGTGCAAGAGGGAAAGCTAGCACGCACTAGCTTTCCCCCATGGTGGAATGATGTTGTTTGAGATGCGCTTGTGCTTTTGCAATAGGGAAATATAACATGCACTAGCTTTCCCCATGGTGAGATGATGTTGTTTGAGATGTGCTCCTACTTGTGCAAGAGGGAAAGCTAATATGAGCTTGCTTTCCCCATTGGTGGGATGATGTTGTTTGAGATGTGCTCCTACTTGTACAAGAGGGAAAACTATAATGCACTGGTGAGATTCTCTCCTACTTGTGCAAGAGGAAAATCTAGAATGTGCTAGATTTCTCTCACAGTGGGATGTTGTTGTTCACGATGTGCTCCTACTCGTGCAAAAGGGAAAGCTAACACACACTAGGTTTTCATTTGAGTTGCGCTCCTGCTTGTGCAAGAGGGAAAGCTAGCATGCACTAGCTTTCCCCACCGGTGAGATGATATTGTTCGAGATGTGCTCCTTCTTTTGCAAGATAGAAAGCTAGAATGCACTCACTTTCCCCTATGGTGGGATGATGTTGTTCGAGATGTGATCCTACTTGTGCAAGAGGAAAAGCTAGAACACATTGGCTTTCCTCCATGGTGGGATGATGCTCATGACACACTCCTTCTTGTGTAAGAAGGAAAGATAGCACATGGTATCTTTCTCCCATGGAGGGATGATGTTGTTCAAGATGCACTCCTGCTTGTGCAAGAGGGAAAACTAGCATGTGCTAGATTTCCCCCATGGTGGTATGATGTTGTTCGATATGCGCTCCTAATTATGCAAGAGAGAAAGCTACCACGCACTAGGTCTCCCCCACAGTCGGATGTTGTTTGAGATGCTCTCCTGACTATGCAAGATGGAAAGCTAGTAGGAGCTAGCTTTCCCTCACAGTGGGATGATGTTGTTCAAGATGCGCTTGTGCTTGTGCAAGAGGGAAAAATAACACATGATAGCTTTCCCTCACAGTGGAATGATGTTGTTTGAGATGTGCTTGTGCTTGTGCAAGAGGGAAAGACAACACTCGCTAGATTTCCCCCATGGTGGAATAATGTTTGAGATACATCTGTGCTTGTGCAAGAGGGAAAACTAGCATGTGATAGCTTTCTCCCATGGTGGCATGATGTTCGAGATGCGCTTGTGCTTGTGCAAGAGGGAAAGCTAGCATGCCCACAATGGAATGATGTTGTTCGAGATGTGCTTGTGCTTGTGCAAGAGGGAAAGCTAGCATGCGCTAGCTTTCCCCCCACGGTGGAATGATGTTGTTTGAGATGCGCTTGTGCTTGTGCAATAGGGAAAGCTAGCATGCACTAGCTTTCCCCATGGTGGAATGGTGTTGTTTGAGATGCACTTGTGCAAGAGGAAAATCTAGCACACGCTAGCTTTCCCCCATGTTGAATGATGTTGTTTGAGATGAGCTTGTGCTTGTGCAAGAGGGAAAGCTAGCATGCGTTAGCTTTTACCCACATCAGAATGATGTTCGAGATGCGCCTATGCTTGTGTAAGAGGGAAAGCTAGCATGCGCTAGCTTTTTCCCACGGTGGAATGTTGTTCGAGATGCACCTGTGCTTGTGCAAGAGGGAAAGCTAGCATGCACTAGTTTTCCTCGAATGTGGTGTGATGTTGTTAGAGATGTGTTTGTGCAAGAGGGAAGGCTAACATGTGTAAGATTTCCTCCATTTTAGAATGATGTTGTTTGAGATACGCTTGTGTTTGTGTAAGAGGGAAATCTAGCACATGCTAGCTTTCCCCACAATGGAATGATGCTATTCAATATGCGTTTGTGCTTCTACAAGATGGAAAGTTAACATGTGCTAGTTTTGCCCCACAGAGGAATGATGTTGTTTTAGATGCACTTGTGTTTGTGCAAGAGAGAAATCTAGCATGTGCTAGCTTTTCCCCACAGTGGAATGTTGTTGTTTGAGATGCGTATATGCTTGACCAAGAAGGAAAGCTAGCATGCGCTAGCTTTCCCCCATGGCGGGATGATGTTCGAGATGCGCTTGTGCTTGTGCAAGAGGAAAAMCTAGCACAAGCTAGMTTTCCCCCAYGGTGGAATGGTGTTKTTCGAGATGTGMTTGTGCTTGTGCTTGTGTAGGAGGGAAATCTAGCACGTGCTAGCTTTCTCCCATGGTGGAATGGTATTGTTCGAGATGCACTTGTGCTTGTGCAATAGGAAAAGCTAACAAACGCTAGCTTYCTACCATGGTGGAATGATGTTGTTCGAGATGCACTTGTGCAATAGTGAAAAATAACATGCGCTATCTTTCCCCCATGTTGAATGATGTTTGATATGAGCTTGTGCATGTGCAATGCRCTAGCTTTCCCCCATGGTGGAATGATGTTTGAGATGCGCCTGTKCTTGTGCAAGAGGGAAAGCTAGCATGCACTAGCTTTCCCCCATGGTGGAATGATGTTATTTGAGATGCACTTTTGTTTGTGCAAGAGGGAAAGCTAGCATGTGCTAGCATTCCTCCACGGTGGATTGATGTTGTTCGAGATGCACTTGTTCTTGTGCAAGAGGGAAAGCTAGCATGTGTTATCTTTCCTTGACAATGGAATGTTGTTCAAGATGTGCTTGTGCTTGTGCAAGAGGGAAACCTAGCATGTGAAATCTTTCCTCCATGCTAGAATGATGTTGTTCAAGATGCACTTGTGTTTGTTCAAGAGAGAAATCTAGCCGGTGCTAGCGTTCCCTCACAATGGAATGATGTTATTCAAGATGTGTTTGTGCTTCTACAAGATGGAAAGCGAGCATGCAATAGTTTTACCCCATGAAGGAACGATGTTGTTCGAGATGTGCTTGTGCTTGTGCAAGAGAGAAAGCTAGCACGTGCTAGCTTTCCCCGACAATGGAATGATGTTGGAGATGCATATATGCTTGTGTAAGAAGGAAAGCAAGCACACTCTAGCTTTCCCCCACGGTAGAATGATGTTGTTCGAGATTCACTTGCGCTTATGCAAGAGGGAAATCTAGCATGCACAAGCTTTTTCCCATGGTGGAATGATGTTGTTGGAGATGCGCTTATGCTTGTGCAAGAGGGAAAGCTAGCATGCACTAGCTTCCCCCACGGTGGGATGATGTTGTCCAAGATGAGCTTGTGCTTGTGCAAGAGGGAAATCTAGCTTTCCCCCACTGTGGGATGATGTTGTCCAAGATGAGCTCATGCTTGTGCAGGCACTAGCTTTCCCCCATGGTGGGATGATGTTGTCTAAGATGAGCTCATGCTTGTGCAAGAGGGAAAGCTAGCATAAGCTAGATTTCCCCCATGGTGAGATGATGTTGTTTGAGATGTGCTCCTGCTTGTGCAAGGGGTAAAGCTATAACGATCTTGCTTTCCCCATTGGTGGGATGATGTTGTTCGAGATGTGCTCCTAGTTGTGCAAGAGGGAAAACTAGAATGCGCTGGCGATATGCTCTCCTACTTGTGCAAGAGGGAAAGCTAGAATGCATTGGCTTCCCTCACAGTGGGATGATGTTGTTCGTGATGTGCTCCTACTTATGCAAGAGGGAAAGCTAGCATGTAGTAGCTTTCCGTTTGAGTTTCTCTCCTACTTGTGCAAGAGGGAAAGCTAGCATGCACTAGCTTTCCCCACCGGTGAGATGATGTTGTTCGAGATACACTCTTGCTTTTGCAAGAGGGAAATCTAGAACACACTCGCTTTCCCCCATGGTGGGATGATGTTGTTTGAGATGTGCTCCTAGTTGTGCAAGAGGAAAAGCTATAACACGTTGTCTTTCCTCCATGGTGGGATGATGTTCACGACATGCTCCTGCTTGTGCAAGAGGGAAAACTAGCACGTGCTAAATTTACACCATGGAGGGATGATGTTGTTCAAGATGCACTCCTTCTTATGCAAGAGGGAAAACTATCACGTGCTAGCTTTCCCCCATGGTAGTATGATGTTGTTCGATATAAGCTCCTAATTCTGCAAGGGACAAAGTTAGCACATGATAGCTTTCCCCCATGATGGGATGATGTTCGAGATGCGCTCCTACCTGTGCAAGATGGAAAGCTAGCACACACTATCTTTCCCTCATAGTGGGATGATGTTGTTCAAGGTGCGCTTGTGCTTATGCAAGAGGGAAAGCCAACACTTGCTAGCTTTCCCCCATGGTGGAATAATGTTTGAGATACGTCTGTGCTTGTGCAAGAGGGAAAACTAGCATGTGCTAGCTTTCCCCCATGGTGGCATGATGTTCAAGATGTGCTTGTGCTTGTTCAAGAGGGAAAGCTAGCACGTGCCAGCTTTCCCCCACAATGGAATGATATTGTTGGAGATGCGCTTGTGCTTGTGCAAGAGGGAAAGCTAGCACACGCTAGATTTCCCCCATGGTGGAATGATGTTGTTTGAGATGCACTTGTGCTTGTGCAATAGGGAAAGCTAGCATGCACTAGCTTCCTCCCATGGTGGAATGATGTTGTTTGAGATGTGCTTGTGCAAGAGGAAAAGCTAGCATGCGCTAGATTTCCCCCATGTTGAATGATGTTGTTTGAGATGAGTTTGTTCTTGTGCAAGAGGGAAAGCTAGCACGCGTTAGATTTTCCCCACATTAGAATGATGTTCGATATGTTCCTATGATTGTGCAAGAGTGAAAGCTAGCACACTCTAGATTTCTCCTAGGGTGGAATGTTACTCAAGATGCACTTGTGCTTGTGCAAGAGGGAAAGCTAGGATGCTCTAGCTTCCCCCCACGGTGGAATGATGTTGTTTGAGATGTGCTTGTGCTTATGCAAAAGGGAAAGCTGGTAGACGCTAGCTTTCCCCCATGGTTGAATGATGTTGTTCGAGATGCACTTGTGCTTGTGCAAGAAGGAAAGCTAGCATGCGCTAGTTTTCCTTGACAGTGGAATGATGTTGTTTGAGATGTGCTTATGCTTGTGCAAGAGGGAAGGATAATATGTGTAAGATTTCCTCCATGCTAGAATGATGTTGTTCGAGATACGCTTGTGTTTGTGCAAGAGGAAAATCTAGCTCGTGCTAGCTTTGGAATGATGTTGTTCAAGATGCGTTTGTGCTTCTGCAAGATGGAAAGTTAACATGTGCTAGTTTTACCCCATAGAGGAAAGATGTTCGAGATGCGTTTGTGTTTGTGCAAGAGAGAAATATAGCACACGCTAGATTTCCCCCAGAGTGGAATGATGTTGTTTGAGATGCATATATGCTTGACCAAGAGGGAAAGCTAGCATGCGCTAGCTTTCCCCCATGGTGGGATGATGTCCGGGATGCGCTTGTGCTTGTGCAAGAGGGAAAACTAACACATGATAGCTTTCCCCCACGGTGGAATGATGTTGTTTGAGATGTGCTTGTGCTTGTGTAGGAGAGAAATATAACACGTGCTATCTTTCCCCCATGGTGGAATGATATTCTTTGAGATGCACTTGTGCTTGTGCAATAGGAAAATCTAGCACACACTAGCTTCCTCCCATGGTGGAATGATGTTGTTCGAGATACACTTGTGCAATTTGGAAAACTAGCACACACTAGCTTTTTTTTTAGATGCCCTGTGCTTGTGAAAGAGGGAAATCTAGCATGCATTATCTTTCCCCCATGGTGGAATGATGTTATTCGAGATGCATTTGTTCTTGTGCAAGAGGGAAAGCTAGCAGGTGCTAGCATGTTGATATTATGGTAGTCGCGGGAGGTATTTACCTCCACGTGTAAACCTGATGAGAATAGAATATTTCGAGAAGTAATAAGAAACCCTAACGAGTTAGATAATAACCCTAAAAGACATTTCGACTCAAGAGGATAGTTTGTATTAGGTTATTAGCCTCCAAGAGAAGAAGTCGACCAGAAGAAATAATATATACTGAATAGATAGATACCTAGAATGAGAAGTTGGCCCAGGCAGTTAGCTAGAATTACTTTAAATACAGGAGGCCAGTCTTCATTCTAGAAATCATTATGAGAATTGCAAAGCAACACTTGTGCACACTGCAACTGCCCAGTTTGTGCACATGTTTGGAGGAGAGCTGCTGTTGCAGCTGCTGTAGCTAGCAGATTATGCTTTGGCTTGGACTATATCTTGGTTAGGGTTTGGACTATCTGATCATCTCTTGTTTGATGTGCTATCCTTGGGGAAAGGTGTTTTACTCTTTGTTTGGCTATCTAGCCTAGGGTTTGCTTCCAGAGTGATTCTCTGTCAAGGTTAAGGTGCTTGGAGGGTGGCTTTGGCCTATGGTTGGGTGACAATAGTGATATTGTCAATGGAAAAATGAGCACATCCATCATATTCTAATAGGTTATGGGCCCACACCTCCTTCATTCAGTCTAACCACTGGAAGGAAATATAGCCATAAGGATATTAAGCTCGTTGAAGAAATTCTGCTAGGTTTTCTAGCAGGAGCAATCACCAAAGCACTACTGCTAGGGTTTCTAGCAGGTGCAGTTGTAGAAACCCTAATCCTCTCATTAAGGCACCTTAAGTGAAGGTATTGACCTAATTTTTAGATATATCAGTATGCCCTAGCCTAGTACATCTCTTGGTACTCTCAGCAAGCCAAGACGTCAAGTTTGAGTTTTTGGTCAGATCTAGGGTTGACCAAGTCAAAGTAGACATGACTTACTCTATGAAGTTAGAAAACAAGTTAGATGGAGCTTCTAACTTCAGAGCGTGGAAGACAAGGATTGACCTCATCCTTGCCAAGAATAAAGTGTTGGATATAGTGAAAGGAAAGATCGTGGAACCAGAGTTTGAAGAAGGAAAAGAGAAGGAACCGCAAAACGTTGCAGTTATGGAAAAGTTCAAAGACGGTGACATCAATACCATGCGTATCATAGTGGACTCTATAAAATACCACTTGATACCCTACATCTCCCATATTSACTCATCAAAGAAGATGTACAATGCCCTAACAAACCTCTTCTCAGTCAGAAACATTGGACAAATAACGAGTCTAAAGAATGAGCTCCGTGACATGAAGATGAATGATGATGATARCATAACATCATACTTTGTGAGGATCTCCCAGTTAAGAGATCAACTACAAGCTATTGAAGAGATCATTTTAGAGAAGTAATTGGTAAACATAGTACTCAATGGTCTTCCCAAGACATAGGATGAATTTTCCACAAGCATGAACACAAGGAAGGAGTATCCTACATTTGAAGAACTTTGGACTTGCTGTGCTCAAGAAGAATCCAGGATCAATACAAAAGAGAAACCCCAAAATAAGTACGATGATCAAGCCTTCACAACAAGATTCAAGAATTTCAAGAACAAAAGGAAGTTTGGTTCAAGGAGGAAGCCAAATCAAGAGAAAGATATTTCAGAAATAGAATGCCTCAAGTGTCGAAAGTATGGTCACTACAAGAATCATTGTCCTGAGCTAAAGAAAAGGAAGGAGAAACACAAAGCATCAGTTGCCAAAGAAAAAGAAACTACAAAGAAGACTAATCAAGATAAAAAAAGACTTCTTCTTCTGAAGGTAACAATACTCTTCTTAGTTCTTGTACATATCTTGTTTGCATAGTCTCTGTACATATCTTGTATATCTATCTATTAGAAGATAATATGTTCCAAGAAAAATTATACCTATGGAAGAACAACAAGATAAGGATTGCTATCATTATACAAGTCAGATAATACACATGAAAGGATGAAATATATCAAACAAATCTTGTGGAATATATTACAAGATAAGCCGAAATCATAATCAATCTTGAAGAAACCTAGAAGAAAGAAGTCAACAATCAAGAAGAAACTAGAGAAAGACTTATGACACCTTACATAAGGCAATAAGGATGTAGACATAAGTGTGGATTATGGGAGCCAATTATATACTTCCAAAATAAAAACATGCACTCATACATGAAGAAAGTATTAGGAGGGAGCTAATCCCATGATCCATTGAATATGATGAAGTATATATCCATGGTAGCAAACATGAAAAGAAGTATGTATTCAGTTCAATCTTAGAAGAAGACTTCTTTGAAGAGAAGCTTTAAAGTATCCTTGGCTGTCCATCCACATCCGTGATCCTATGATGAAAGGAGGAAGTGGAATATTTAGGGCATGGAATCTATAAGAAACTCCATGGACCCAAGAGCTAAAGAAAACAATGAAGAAGAACATGAAGATTCCAAAAAAGAAAGAGAAGCCAGAACAACTAGTCATTGTTTCAAGAATCACAATATTACTAGTCTAATATGAAATCACTAAAAGCAATGAAGCAAATGAACTGAAAGTTGTGATGAAGAACAATGTATATGAATGCAAGCATTGCAAGATCTAGAACTAGAGGTTCTCCCAGATGGAGGGAGAAGACTATGATGATTACTTGTTCCAGTAAATAAGACATACCTCTACATGAGTCATTATGTCATCCATGGGTTGGAGTTCTACATCAGATTAATGCAAAGACTGTTCTCCAGAGAAATTGAACAAAGAGCGTATGAAGAGAAACCTCAAGACTTTGAGGCATACCAGAAAGAGACCCTTGTATGCATATGGAAGAAGATAACTTGGTGGAGAACGTCCAATGCACAACAAAAGCGCGGTGAATATTCTCTCAGAATGATTACTCAGAAGATCAGGATGATGGATTGCCAATCCATGACAAAGATCTCATGATGACAGAAGAAGTGCCACATGGATATGTTCCAGTTTGACCCTTGCCACGATGTTGTGAGCTAGCAGGAACCAAGAGGAATACAACAATGATATACCTTATTGATCAGAGCTACATGAAGCCTTTAGAAAAAACTAGTGTTCTGGACCGATGTACATTTGAAATCAAGCATTACATTATCCGTGATGAAGTCCAGAAAGGAGAAATTGGTTCTCCAATACATATATCCACATATGAGAAGATAAGAAGACATTTTGGTAAAGCTTCTGTCCAAGATGAAAGAGTTTGTGTACTCAAGCTGGAGCTCGTGGAGACAACTTCCTTATTGAAAAAGGAAGAGATGACTCCCAGGTTGGGAGGGAGAATTGATGTGTTATTGATTGATGGACAACCGTTTTTCAGTTCAAAAAATGGTCCAGGATGAGCAGTTCCTTTCCAGTTTGGAAAGTAGATTGAGATTTCTGATGGAAAGACATTTTCTAGTTCAGAAAATGGTCTATATTGATTGCTTATGTACCATAGACAACAACTTCCCATTTTGGTTAACATGGGGAGTGGTCTAGGGAAGTCTCTCTTCTTGAGGGCTACTCAAGAAGACTAGCCCGCCTCGTCAGACAATGATTTCTCATTGTGGTTAACATGAGGAATGGTCTATTTTGGAGGTTGGTTTAGGACAGTCATTCCCTCTTGTGGTTAACATGGGAAATGGTCTAGACAGTCATTCCTTGGGGCAGATTCATTCTCTCTAGGATGCACTTTGTTTAGTGTCGGAGGAATGGCCCAGGGTGGGGAATGGTCTAGGTTCAACAATCAGGGACAAACATTCCTTAGGGTAGACTCATTCTCTCCAGGTTACACTTTGTCTAGTGTCGGAGGAATGGCCCAGGGTGGGGAATGGTCCAGGCTAAAAAATTAGGACAATTATTCTTCCTTGATTGAGAAGAATAGTCCAGATATCTCATCATTGATGTATTAATTTTTGAGGGCAAATGTTCTCTCGAGATTTCACAGATGTGAGTGGAAGAAATGGCCCAGATGATTAAGTTTATATCATAACATTGTTCCTGTGCAGGTTGATATCAGATGATTGTTATGAAGATTGTATGACAGTAGATGTATACTACTGTGGTGGATGTGTTCCACTGTTTGTGACTATACATTACTTGTGTGCTACTTGGTGTGGTAGTGTACCACTAGATTGTAGTTATGTACTACTATGGATAGACACAGTTGTGTTCTATTTTTGTTCTGATTGTCTTGAATACTATCATTATTTTTGGAAATGATTATCAGCTAGATGGATGATCAAAGAACATAGATTTCCCAGATGGAAAATGGTTCAAAACATTTACTCTTCTAGGACATATGTCTAGATTAGAAGAATGGCTCTTGTGTCACTCTATGGAGTGAGTGACTTATCCAACATCTTGTTTGATTACTTAGATGGAGTATGGTTTTGAGAGATGATGCAGTTGATGACATTGATTGTGATTATGGGGCTCATGATCCAGTCATGAGATAGTCTATAAAACTATGTTGATGCTACCAAGTGAATGGTATGTTTGTGCTCAAGACCATTACCTGTAATACCTCCCTAGCTAGGAGGGAGTGTTGATATTATGGTAGCTGCGGGAGGTATTTACCTCCACGTGTAAACCTGACGAGAATAGAATATTCCGGGAAGTAAGAAGAAACCCTAATGAGTTGGCTAATAACCCTAGAGGACATGTAGGCTCAAGAGGATAATTTGTATTAGGTTATTAGCCTCCAAGAGAAGAAGTTGGCTAGAAGAAATAATATATACTGAACAGACAGATACCCAGAATGAGAAGTCGGCCCAGGCAGTTAGCTAGAATTAGTATAAATACAAGAGGTCAGTCTTCATTTTGGTAGGCATTCTCAGAATTGCAGAGCAACACTTGTGCGCACTGTAGTTGCCCAGTTTGTACACAGGTTTGGAGGAGAGTTTCCGTTGCAGCTGTTGCAACTAGTAGATTATGCTTTGGCTTGGACTATCTCTTGGTTAGGGTTTGGACTATCTAATCAGCTCTTGTTTGATGCGCTATCCATGGGGAAAGGTGCACTACTCTTTGTTTGGCTATCTAGCCTAGGGTTTGCTTCCAGAGTGATTCTCTGTCAAGGTTAAGGTGCTTGGAGGGTGGATTCGACCTATGGTTGGGTGACGATAGTGATATTGTCAATGGTAAACCAAGCACATCCATTATATTCTAACATAGCATTCTCCCACAGTGGAATGATTTTGTTCGAGATGCACTTGTTCTTGTGCAATAGGGAAAGTTTTCACTGGGTACCATCCTCAAAATGAGGGGAAGTACCTAGGGGTTTTCTTTGGGCTTTGTAACCTAGAAAAAAAGGGATGAGAGAACGTTGATCTACTTGACCCCTGTCGTTGCTGAAAATCAGGAAAAAAAGGGATGAGAGAACATTGATATACTTGACCCCATGCTAGCTTTCCCCATGATGGGATGATGTTATTCAAGATGTGTTTGTGCTTGTGCAAGAGGGAAATATAGCAGGTGCTAGCATTCCCCCATGGTGGAATGATGTTGTTCGAGATGCACTTTTTCTTGTGAAAGAGGAAAAACTAGCATGTGTTAGCTTTCCTCGACAATGGAATGTTGTTCAAGATGTGATTGTGCTTGTGCAAGAGGGAAACCTAGCATGTGAAAGATTTTCTCCATGCTAGAATGATTTTGTTTGAGATGCACTTGTGTTTGTGCAAGAGGGAAAGCTAGCCTGTACTAGCGTTCCCTCATAATGGAGTTTTTATTCAAGATGTGTTTGTGCTTTTGCAAGATGGAAAGCTAGCATGCACTAGTTTTTCCCCACGGAGGAACAATGTTGTTTGAGATGCCCTTGTGCTTGTGCAAGAGAGAAAGCTAGCACATGCTAGATTTCCCCCACAATGGAATGATGTTGTTCGATATGCATATATGCTTGTGTAAGAAGGAAAGAAAGCACACTCTAGCCTTCCCCCACGATGGAATGATGTTGTTCTAGAGGCACTTGCGTGCATGCTTATGCAAGAGGGAAAGCTAGTATGCACAAGATTTTTCCCAAGGTGGAATGATGTTGTTGGAGATGCGCTTGTGCTTGTGCAATAAGGAAAGCTAGCACATGCTATCTTTCCCCCACAGTGGGATGATGTTGTCTGAGATGATCCCGTGCTTGCATAAGAGGGAAAGCTATCGCGGGGGAAAGATAACACGCTCTAGCTTCCCCCATGGTGGGATGATGTTGTTCGAGATGAGATCATGCTTGTGCAAGAGGGAAAGCTAGCACACACTAGCTTTCCCCCACAGTGAGATGATGTTGTTCGAGATGATCTCGTGGTTATGCAAGAGGGAAAGTCAGCATGTGATAGATTTTCTCCAAGATGGGATGATTTTGTTCGAGATGCGCTCTTGCTTGTGCAAGTGGGAAAGCTAGTGCCAATGATGGGATGATGTTGTTCGAGATGCACTCCTTGCACAAGAGGGAAAGCTAGTTTGTTGGCTTTCCCCCATGGTGGGATGTTGTTGTTCGCGATGCGCTCCTGCTTGTGTAAGAGGGAAAGCTAGCAGGCGCTAGCTTTCCCCACCAGAGGGATGATGTTTTCCAAGATGTGCTTCTGCTTCTGCAAGAGGGAAAGCTAGCAGATGCTAGCTTTACCCCAGGATGGGATGATGTTGTTCAAGATGCGATCCTACTTGTGTAAGAGAGAAAGCTAGCACGCGCTAACTTTCCCCCACAGTAGGATGATGTTGTTTGAGATGCACATGTGCTTGTGCAAGAGGGAAATCTAGCACCCACTAGCATTCCCCCATGGTGGAATGATGTTGTTTGAGATGCACTTTTTCTTGTGAAAGAGGAAAAGCTAGCATGTGTTAGCTTTCCTCGACAATGGAATGTTGTTCAAGATGCGATTGTGCTTGTGCAAGAGGGAAACCTAGCATGTGAAAGATTTCCTCCATGATAGAATGATTTTGTTTGAGATGCACTTGTGTTTGTGCAAGAGGGAAAGCTAGCCTGCACTAGTGTTCCCTCATAATGGAATTTTTATTCAAGATGCGTTTGTGCTTTTTCAAGACAGAAAGCTAGCATGAACTAGTTTTTCCCCACGGAGGAACAATGTTGTTTGAGATGCCCTTGAGCTTGTGCAAGAGAGAAAGCTAGCACGTGCTAGATTTCCCCCACAATGGAATGATGTTGTTCAATATGTGTATATGCTTGTGTATGAAGGAAAGCAAGCACACTCTAGCCTTCCCCCACGATGGAATGATGTTGTTCGAGATGCACTTGCGCGCATGCTTATGCAAGAGGGAAAGATAGTATGCACAAGATTTTTCCCATGGTGGAATGATGTTGTTCGAGATGTGCTTGTGCTTGTGCAAGAAGGAAAGCTAGCACACACTAGCTTTCCCCCACAGTGGGATGATGTTGTCTGAGATGATCCCGTGCTTGCACAAGAGGGAAAGCTATCGCGGGGGAAAGATAACACGCTCTAGCTTCCCCCATGGTGGGATGATGTTGTTCAAGATGAGATCGTGCTTGTGCAAGAGGGAAATCTAGAACACACTAGCTTTCCCCCATGGTGGGATGATGTTGTTCGAGATGAGCTCGTGGTTATGCAAGAGGGAAAGTTAGCATGTGCTAGATTTTCTCCACGATGGGATGATTTTGTTTGAGATGCGCTCTTGCTTGTGCAAGTGGGAAAGCTAGTGCCAATGATGGGATGATGTTGTTCGAGATGCACTCCTTGCACAAGAGGGAAATCTAGTTTGCTAGATTTCCCCCATGGTGGGATGTTGTTGTTCGCGATGCGCTCATGCTTGTGTAAGAGGGAAAGCTAGCAGGTGCTAGCTTTCCCCACCAGAGGGATGATGTTGTCCAAGATGCGCTCCTTATTCTGCAAGAGGGAAAGATAGCACATGCTAGTTTTCCCCCACGATGGGATGATGTTGTTCAAGATGTGCTCCTACTTGTGTAAGAGAGAAAGCTAGAAATCACTGACTTTCCCCCACAATAGGATGATGTTGTTCGAGATGCACATGTGCTTGTGTAAGAGGGAAAGCTATCACCCGCTAGCTTTCCCCCATGGTGGAATGATGTTGTTCTAGATGCACTTATGCTTGTGCAAGAGGGAAATCCAACATGTGCTAGCTTTCCCCCCACGGGGGAATGATGTTTGAGATGTGTTTGTGCTTGTGCAAGAGGGAAAACTATCATGTGACAGCTTTCCACCATAGTGGCATGATGTTGTTCAAGATGTGCTTGTGCTTGTGCAAGAGGGAAA
>ML790952.1:282340-293346 GCA_009831015.1 Picea engelmannii
GATGATGAAGTCTTTTGGTGATGTGTTCTAAGGTATGTTATTTTCAAGTCATCTTACCATTTTTTCTATAATTGTTTTTTATAGAATGATTCAGATGGTGAAATTGCTATGGTATTGCAAAGACATATCAAGGTACCTCTGGTAAAAGGTTTATCTCTTTATTCACTATAATTATGGAGATACACTCTGCGGAAGATAGGGTTTATGACCAGTCCTGAAGCTAGTCAATAAGCAGGTGTTCAGGGTAAAACAGTCATAACTTCATCATACAGAATCCAAATGAAGTGGAACAACTTCCATTGGAAATAGTACGGACTGTAGTTTATTTTGTACGAGTTTCAAAATCGGATGTTAAATATTGAGTGTGGGGCATGTTGTACAAGTTGGGTCTTATGAATAGACCATAATTGAATAAAGTTTACCATTCTTTATATAACCTCTTTTTGGGGAGGATTCAAGGAGTGAAAATTGGAGGAGTTTCAGAGAATACATTGAGTAATATTATCTACAGGATCATAGTACTCCAAGAATTAAATAATTCCATAAATTGAAGAAGTCTCATGAAGCATTATCGGGTTTTATGTGATGATTGGTTGGTGGTGATGATTTAATGTAAAGTTTTCTTATCTCTCATATATTCTTGGGTAGAAGGAAGGGACAAGGATGGAGAGTTCAACTTTGTCTTGATATTGGAGGATTGTATCTTCCTCTTGGAGGTTTATCCCTCCCTTTAAATTTGGAAGCTGTAGCTACGTTTAGAAGTCATTACTTCCCTTGAACAATAACTATTGATTATTTCTCATATATTGTGCATGGTGAATTGTGGTGTATTGTTGTAAGTCTTATACTATTGTTCATTGCTCATTGGATATAGTTGAATGGTTTAAGTATAAGTTGAAAAAGGTTTTAAATTGTACTTGATACTGATTCACCCCCCCTCTCAGTATCAACTGATTAGTAGCTTATATAGTCACCAAGTCCCTGTCCAATCTACCACAAACCACTCCAAATTCATTACAAAGTATGGGATTTTTTAGTTTGAATAAGATTCTACAACCACACCATGGCATGTTTCCTCTCCTCTTAACCTAGCACTTGCTACTCATCCACTTAGGCATTAGAAAATTCCACCAAGTGTTCATTTGTAGTGATAGTGTTATTTTGTGAAAACCTAGGGAGATGCTCTTTGAATTTAGGAAGTGGATGAGTAGTAGGTGCCAGGTTAAGAGGAGAGGAAACATTCCATGGTGTGGTTGTAGAATATTATTCAAACTAAAAACTCCCATACTTGTTAATGACTTTGGAGGGGTTTGTGGTAGATTTGATAGGGACTTGGTGACTATATAAGCTACCAATCACCGACGGAGCTAAATATTTAGATGAAGAAGAACCTCCATAGACACCAATAGATGTCATCTTGTGGATAATGGGTAAGGGAGAGAAAGACAAATTGGATGAATCAGACAAGGTTCTCCTTAGAGCACTTTGATGGGTTGATAGCACAACGTTCCTTCTTCCTATTTCAACAATAGGATTAATTTTAGGTGATGAACCTCTTCTTCTCCTAGAAACATGAAGGTCTAAGGACATGAAAATAAGATCAAAACGGAAGGAAAAACAAGTTATGGATGATTCCTAAGCTATCTATGCCTAGCTTCCCAACATTCTTGGGCACTTATGTCTTGTTCAATTGCTGCCCATGAACGATTAAGCTCAACCTAGGTATTAGCAGTGTCTAAGATAGTGTTAAACAAGTTTAAAGCAATGGTGGTCTGATCCTTAAGACCAGACTCAATATTAGGCTCCCTTGCAACATGTACAATCACTAAGAAATGAAACAATCAAAGAATAAATATCAGAAAAGTAGATATATTCGATGATAATCATGCATAAAAATCAACCATAAAGATATGGAAGATCTCCCCAGTATGGTCGCCAAATAAATGTCGAGGAAAAGATATGAAATGATATTACTCAAGCATTTTGAGATATTTCTTGGCTAAGGAAATATAGACGGGAATATCACCCTATGTTTATATCCTCAAAAATTGTTTCCTAATCAACAAGTATTGGTTACAACAGCTTAGGCTGATTTTCTTATAAATAAAAGATTGCTGAAAATTTCAATATTTATGTAATTTTATGAATATAAAAGATGTAAAAGTAAATGTAGAGACATAAGAAAAAATACAAAGTCAATAATTAACACAGACGAGGTAGAAAGAAATCGCTTATTTCATTCCAATTAATCAAAAAAATCGTTCTCTTTACAAAATTCCCCAAGGAAGTTTGGAACAAAGTCAAACCTAGATGTCCCCGATGAAAACCATACAAAAAGATTTTTGACAGAAAGTAAAAAATCGAAATTTAAAATCTAGATCGACTTGCCATAGATTGCTTCCCACTCAACTTTGCACAATATCCTTTATCAATCATGAAATTTAATTCACAAACAGATAAGTCTACACAGACTATCAAAGATAGATCAACACCTCTGAAAAACAAGTGTAGGAATGATGTAATTCAACCTTGAATCTTGCTGTCTACAATAGGACCTTGCTGTCAAAAAAGAGAATTAGGCTTTCAATGAATCAAAGAATGAATGAAAATTGAACTATCTCAATAAAAATCAAGAACATACCTTAGTATGCTTTCTCCTTCTATTCTCCTCTTGTTCCTCCTCTTTTTTCCTTTAAGCAATCAAAATTAGTTGAAGTAGTTAAACTACCTCTTTTAGTTAAGTTAACTAAAAATCAACTAATTTTTAGTTTAGGGGAAGAATTAATATAATAATAATAATGGTCTTTAATGAATAATAACTAGTAGGTGGGACCCCTTGTCACTCCCTTTAGTTTCTTAACAAACATAAACACAACTAGTCAATCAATCAAACACATCTCTTCTTGTGGCTCCCATCACCATTCTCATAATTTGAAAATTAATATCAATGATATTTGAAACCATATCCAAAAAATATAATATCCAAAATATCCAAAAATAGTGTGCTGTTCAAAAACTTCAGTAGTCTACTGTTCTCAACAATCAATAAATAAAAACACTCAAAAAAACATATTTTCCACTTTGGGAGGCAATTTTCCACTTGTTGCTACTGTCTCCCTTTGATTTCTCTGAATTTTCCTTAGGTTGTGTGGAGCCTTTAGGCCCAATCTCACTGATAACATGAGAGCAATAGTCTCTTAAGTGCATGCAGCATGAAACAGATTTGGTAGAATCACTTAAGGGAGAAAAGGCGACAACAACAACTTTTCCTTTATCAGGTGTATGGTGGGCTTCGATTTTTAGTCTCTTGCTTGCGTGGGAAGACTGTACAGGTGAGTGTGCAGGGGAAACTTGGACAATTCAGTTAACCAGTGGAGGAGGAGAAGGTAGAGACAAATTGGGCTAGCCACGATGTTGGGAGTCTGTTGGGTGGAAAATTGCTTTCCATCTGTTATTTTCAGGGACTTCAGGTTGTAATGAGACATGAGGGGGAATTGGGATACCAGGGACATGTGGGGTATGGAAAAGAGGCATTTCTGGCCTAGTTTGGACCACCGCTTATCCAATCCAGTTGAAAAATCCAGATTGGAAAATATTGTTCAACTCTTGTGGATTTGCATCAAAATGTATTGAAAACCTTGGCCTTCTAGGGCCCCTGTTCCAATTTCCTCTTCCCCTCTTATTTTGGTCATGGCTTCCTCTGCTAAAGAATATCACTCCTGTATGCAACGTTTATTAGCAACTAATTTCTTAAACAAACCATACATGACATCTCTTTAAATATGAAACAAAGTTTGGCTCAACAATACATCAGACTCATGCAATCCAATCCATAAAAATCGTTTAATACTTGTCAATGAGCAGGGGGTGAATAAGGGTTCTGGGATATATGAGGGGTTGTATTGAGAGAAAAGTGATAAAATGAAAGGGAATAGATCAAGATTACTACTCAACAAATCATCAAACAATCAATTGTGTTGTAATAAAATAACATATCAATTGTAACTCATCTCTGTGTCATCCTTTAATTTCTATAATACAGAGTTTTCATTTAATTATAATTTAATTTTAAGAACACAACGTGAATAGTGAATATGGGAATGTGAGGGGATTCATAATGTGCGGAAAAGTGAGAGAATGGTAGGGAAATTAATAGATATTGTTCATAAAACAAATTAAGTAATCAATAATCATAACTCTGTACTAAAATTAATCCAAAAAATACCAACACCATATCAACAATTACTATGTATCAAATTGTTCGTTGTTCCAACATTCAAATTTCCTAAAACTTCTCAATTTAGAACAATTTGTGCGATCATACTCATAATTGAAACAACTTTCCATTCAACAGTACTGTTAAGAAAATGCTGATCTTTTATTTCTTTTCCTTACCTTTTTAAAAAAACAAACAACAATATGTTCGACCTCTATCCCATAATGCATCACTATAAAAATAACATCCACTGTCTACCAATTCAAAATCGGCCCAAATTAAAATATACACAGTTCCCTTTCCAAATACGAACAGACTTCCAAAACATGCCTGATCACACACATTCTTCATCATATCAACCAATAAGATTTTGCAATGAAACCACAGTCAACATAAAACCAGAGCCTTATCACTGTCGATGTAACCATTTATAATATGCACGATGATTCAATAATATATGCAAGATGATAATAATGAATTACACATAGTCACCATGAAACCCGCAATTAGCTATAACCTTGATCAGGCCTAGCAAAACACACAGGTGTTTCCAATTTGCAATTAAGACCACGCTGTAAGAACACAGTGAGTGGAAGCATAATGAAAATAAGACATCCCTCGACTGCATATAATTTTCTATTCTCAATTGTAACTATTCAATCAATTTAATCATAGAAATAAGAGATAGGGACTCGACAAAAAATTCCATAACAACTCCACTTGATGAACCGATATTTGACAACCAAGAAAATGCCCGAAGGGAGCAAGAATAGTTGGAGATTTAAAATCGGGCTCTATCAAAAAAAAATACAAGGAGATAATCAAGAGCGTTCTCATTTAAAAATAGCATAGAGAACTGGAGGTCCTCAGAGACATATCAACCACAGGAAAAAACCCTTTCGATATAGACATAGTGGTAAGCCACAGGGTCTCCATATAACTCCCGGTCTAGGCAATGGAACAACATGTAGCCACAGAGGAAAACAATGACGGGTAGGGTAGAAAATGCCAATGCACATAGTGAATTTTACGTCTGCAGAGGAGAGGCAAATGTTAAATGAATAGTGACAGTTACAAAGAACACATAGAGATATAACCTCTGTATATTTTCTTAAGAGCCAAACCATTTGACAACAATACCAGTAAGGATGCATAACACCAAGGCATAAATTATATCACCCCACAACCATACAATATATATCAACATTATGGCCACCCTAAGACTAGGTCTTGAGATGCTTTAGTGCCAAGACAATGAGAGTGAGCCCATGACCATGACTCTAGTATGAAGAAAACACAAAACTATTGAATGGCAATCTGAATGCGACTAGATAGGGTTATACTCATGAATGTGAGGAAAAAATTGGTGATAATGCACAGAATGAAACCCTCCACCATTAATATAGAGCAATAATAATACATTCACTTAATATCCACAGAGACCCACCATGATTTTAAACCGACAGAGAAAAAAATGAATGCACAACTCAAACAAAAACCAATTATTTTGCTTGCAATTCGAAACAATTACACAGTCATCTCAGAGAGAAATAACACACATTTACATAGTTGAAATTCTCAGTAACACACTAAACCAAGAATCACTAAACCATTTTTTGTTCATACACAGAGCATAATTCATGGATGGAGTGAAAAAGAACCATACCTGTAACAAAGAGCTTAAAAGGGAGAGATGGCCGAGCATTCTTCTTCCCAAGCCTGAAATGTGGAGCTTAACCACCAACAGACCAAAATGCAACAAGGAACAATACTATGGTGAGGGATGGTGGGGGGAGTATGGAGTGACGTGCATTTACTGCACGTCTCTTCCATATCCTATCCTATTCAATTCGAAGTACAAGACAACCTAACATTCACCAATGCATTAAACCATATATTCAATGCCCAACAATTGAAATTTGTGATGATATTCCTTGCCCAATGTGCCACCCAAACATTCATACGTTAACTTTTGCCAAGTTTTATGCCATATCATATGTATTGTAATGTGATATGTGCCCAAAATAACTCAAATGAAAATCGCATAGCCACTAACCAACCATATAATAGTTAGGACTAACACTAGCATCTTTTACTTTTCCATTTTCATATAACCCTTTATCATAGCTAAAACATAGATCCTTTCCCTTTAGGATTTTTACATGGTTTTCTTCTTTGTTTTGGTTATGCTATTACTAACATATTGTTTGTATATATGTGGTCAGGTAGTTGATCATGATGATTTGTGACATGATCAAATCATAGAAACTGTAAATACATGCCCATGATAACATAAAAAATAATGCCTTGAATTGCAAATGCATCATCCACATGTTACTATGTCAAAATGAAACCAAGAGTGCATTATCAATCATGTAGGACTGTGTAAGCAGTGTTGAAATAACAAAAAAACAATGTGTGATATGTCTATTTTTGAGCCTCCAGTCTACAAGGGGGTCCCACCTACTTCTATTATATTATTAGCATAGTTTAAATAATAGGGCTTTAGAAATACTTTGCGAGATAAATTCCTTGTTACAATTTTAATCGTCAACAATGTGATTTGTGCTCCCTAGTTTTCCATAACGATTTAGTCAGTCATTGATTTGGGTCTCTGACCTAAGGTGGTAGACCACCCACTCCATCGGTTGTGAGGAATTTTCTATCTTCTTCTTAGAAACGTGGAGCCTCCTCTTTATAGGTGTTGTTTTTTATACCACTGGTTTGCTAGAGTCAGTGTGTGAGACTTTTATGGACTTGAACAATCCTGCAAGGGAAGAACTTGTGCATAAGATATTGATGGGAAAATTTCCCGACGATACCAAACAAAGAACCCCTTCATAAGGGGATTCTTTTTCTTTTCCTTTCTTCAAAAACTTTGGTGTCCCTTTGATGGAAACTGTTAGCACATATTGTTGATCGGGGGTGTTTTCCCTAGGAAATGGCATTTTGGAAAAATAAATGAAATAAAGTGGGAAAAAACCCCATAAATTGGCTTCTATCCTAAGTCAGATGAGCGATGTGACTTTTTGGTGCAATGTAAGAAGGAGCACATAGATCTGGGCGGATGAGATCTACACGCTCAAATCTACGGCTCAAGATCCATATCAGACCCCCCACGACATTATGCCTTTAACGAGGGGGGTAGTTTGAGCTAAGTGTTTTTTGAGTGCGCCCCCCCCACTATCATGGTGCTTCCTCATTAACTCGGACCCCACCCGCACTAAAATACTTACCTCCTACCCCCTCCCTCTAAGTAGACTGCTTATCGCCTCCCGATACCACTGCCTATTCCTCTCGCCACCTGTTTTCCACTTGCACTCTCGTATGCGTGTCCCTTTCCCCCTTGTATTGTCACTCCCTCTTATCTACTTAGACCTATTCCCCACTCCTTCTCCATGTCATATTCCCTAACATTGCCATGTACCCCTCCTGACCCTTGCATCCTCTCTCTTCTCCACGTCATTCCCTCGCTACATCCTCCTCACTTTTACACCTCAACTCTCGCGTATTTGCACCCATGATCTCCCTCTCACTTACCGACATCTGTCTCCCATGCCACCCCCCCCTATTCAGTTGTCACCTTTCTCTCCACCATCTCAGCCTCTCCTCAGTCTCCATTTCCCATCCATTTCTATCCACATGGCCAACTCTCATTCATTATTCCATGCTGATCACGCCAATCGCCTCGCCAAATTCTCGCCCACATCTGTCGGCTAGCCTCCCTGTGAACTTTTGAAGAAGATACAGATGGTAGAATGCAGAGGCTGCCACATCCTATAGATGCAGGGTTGAATGAAGCCTTCCTAATCCCAATGAATCAGTTATTGAAGAAGGTGGTGACGGTTGAAAATTGTTTCTACCATAAATAGAAAGCCCGAGAAATTACTGTCAACAAGTCGGATCCTCTACAGGTTCATTTTGAAGCGCGATTGCGTCTGACTGAAGCTCACATCTGAAAGGAGACTGCATGAATAGTATTCCAGGAAGCATGCAAATGTAATGCCTTTAATACAAAGACTTGGGCATGCTTCTTCTATTTTTCTTTGAGTATATATGAGCCTTTCCCATATTTTGTTAGGGTTGATGGTTGAGATAAGATCCCAATTATAAAGTTTTAGTGAAGCCTTTGCTTTTCTAGTTATGTGTTTTAATATAAGACTTCTTGCTTAATGAAAGTCAACCTTCCTTCCATCTCTTTGCCTCCAATACTGAATGACTTGGGCATGGATGATCCAATCGGGTTGTTTTTATTGAATTGTGATGTATGTTTGATTTCAGTTCAGTGACGAATTCATTCAATTTCTTAAAACTCTGAACCAAGAGGATCTTATCTTCTGCATTTTTCCTCCTTAGGCTACTGGAAGATAGGATGTCCATGGAAAACCTCTCCATTTTCCTCAAGTTCTTCATCCTACTCACCCTTACTACAATGTACTTACTAAAGTTAGATCAAGACCTCATATGCTTATGCATACTAGCCTAGTTTTCTGAGTTAAAGTGATATATTCCTGAGTCTGCATCCATTAGACCCCCCTTTAATTTATTCATTGTGACATACAAAATGATGGGTACTGTGCTTACCTCTACTGCAATCCATAGGTGACTTATGGTGCTAACATTTCTGGCATCGTTGACGGGGATGAATTGAATATTTTCCCTGGGATATAATGACAACAAGATTTTGATTCTGAAGGTGCATTAGACATCATAACCATTGAAGAGTGCAACCTGCACCTAGAGACTCCATTGATGTGACTCCATTGTTTCAACTGTGGCTTCTAGAGGCAGACACATGAGGTCTACTCCACAACTACCTTTAGTAACACTTGAAGCTGACCAAAAGAAAATTATCATAAAGGGAAATGATCTTCAAGAAGGTACTTCTACTGTTGAACTAGGTACTTCTGATGATTGTCACCATCCTTCTTTGACAACCCCAGTAGTTGTTTCTATTTTTCCTATTACACCATCTGTTGGAGATTCTAGAAGTTCAAAATTTTGGGAGTTTTCCTGCTAGTTTCCCATTTCCCAGTCCTAGTTTGGAAGGCTTTGATATTTTAGTTTCCCCAGGAGTTATACCTTGGTCTGAAACCAGAATCCCTAAAGATCTTCCCACTATGAGCTTCACTACTCCTCCTCCTATTAAAGTTGTTGTTTTTATAGAGAAAGAAATATCTACTCCCTCCGACCATGTAGGTTTTTCCTCAAATCCTCTGTTGTTTCCCTTTCCTCTCAGAAGCTCAGTTCCAGTCTCCCCTGTTCAAGCTACATATCCTCCTAGTTCTCCTCCACCTATCATCCTTATGGATGGTGCCAATACCCTTAGAAATATAATGGATTCCATAGTGGTTGCAAGATATGCCCCTCTAATCTTACCCCAACCCATGGATGCTCTATCTGCTAGAGATTACCTAAAATACATGCCCAAATTCACAGGAGAAGAAGAAATAACTACTGAAGAACACCTGGTTGCCTTCTACACTTATGAAAACAATCTAAATATTGAAAATGAGGATGTCTGGATGAGAGTCTTTGTCCAGATCCTTGATGGTGAGGCTAGGAAATGGTTTAGGGGACTGACCCCTGGATCCATTGTTGGGATTGAGGCTTTATATGATGTTTTCTTGAGGCAATGGGGGGATTAAAAGGAATTCATGTATTATATTATAGATTTCGGGTCCCTAAGGAGAAAAGAGGGAGAATCTGTCTCTGAATTCTACAAAATATTTGATAAAATGTACAACAAGATCCCTACTGAGATAAAGCCAACATAAGCCTTTGCTAAAATTACTTATGCTAGTGCTTTCGACCCTGATTTCTTCCTCCTGTTAAGAGAGAGAAGAGCTACTTCCTTGGCTCATATGCAAGATGCATCCCTGGAAGTAGAGTCCAATGTATTGGTAGTTTACAGACTTAGGAATAAGGCTGACAGAGGCAAAGGAAAAGGGAGGTCTGAAGCCTCAACCTCTAGTTCCTCTGCATCCCACCCTCAGGTAGATGAATTGACCAAGATGGTGAAATATCTTTCGACAGATATGGAGAGGATGCAATTCGAAGGGAAGCCATGTTATAAGAGTGCCTAAAGTGCTGAAAATAGAGGCAACTTCAAAAGACCAAATAATACCCCTCAAATACTCCCAAGAGAGCCTCAAAACAGAGATAGGGATGATTAGAAAATCCTAACCCCTCTCCAAAATAACCTTGTTGCTGATAGGAAGGGGAGGAAGAAGAGCTTGATCCTAAAATCCATTGTCTTGAAGAAACCTCCCCACTTCCCCATCTGACCCAATCTACATATGAGGAGTCTCTCATGGATAGCCATATAAATGAACTGAGTAAAGGGAAGAAGACCAATAGTAGTCCCAAAAAATATAACCTCATGTCTAAGAAGAAATAAGGGAAGTCTGACATCCCTGATAATCCTACCATAGCAGAGAAGCCTGCTAAAAATGTAGCAGGCATCAACAAAGAAAAGAAAGCACATAACCCCTCACCAATTGCCAAAGGTACTGTCCTAGAAGTGAGAGAAATTATGAAACCCCCCTCCTATTTTAAATTTGAGCATGAAATTCAAAAGATTAGGATCCATGTCCCCCTTTCAGAACTGATCAAACATGAAGATTTTAAAAAATACATCTCTAAGATGTTGTAGTATGAGCCATCACCTCATTCCACCGACTCAGTAAACCTCCAAGACAAAAAGACAACAGTCATATTGGGTCCTATGATAGAAGATATAGATGATTCATCCCCTCCCTTCTATACATCTATGAACATACATGACAAG
>ML790952.1:391316-422526 GCA_009831015.1 Picea engelmannii
TACAGACCAAGGATGTTCCTCCTAACCATAGACACTATTATTCATTTACTCTCAACAACAAGTCACTCCCGAGCCAGGGCTATGAATCTAGAAGGATGGGTCCTAGGCCAAGTCTAAACACACAACAATTGGCTAAGTAGCTCTCAGGTTTCCCAACCTCACAACAAATCCTAATTTCTATCTCTCTTTCCCCCTCAACCTGCACAACCCCAAGAAATGAACACCTTTCTCTCCCATGTAGTCCCTATGGCTATTCCATTTCTCTCTAGGGATCCAGTTATACTAGTCAGGAAATCTCCCTATTGGAAACTCCAAGGAATCTTAGCTATGGACAGTTCCATCCAAACTGCCATCAAGCTCATGCACACAAGCATCCATTCCCTCCTAGAATGATCAGTAAATCATTACAACCATTTAATGATGGTTGTCCTCTTCCTGCCATTCATTTCCATGCTCAGCCCAAGAACACATGAACTAGAATTAGTGAGTGAAGAGGAAGAATAACAAGGGGACAAGGGGAAGAAGATGAACCAGGGGAAAAATGATCCCCTAACTTCACCCTAAGCCACCCTCACACAGCCCTTCATATCCATGCCCAGACCAAGAGCATATGAATGCAGCAAGAGTGAGGCTCCCAAAAATGAAGAGTGGGAAAGGTGTAACAATGGATGAATAAGAACAAGTGAACCCCCATGCAAACCAAAGATGGGTTTATATAATTACTTGGAAATCAAGAACCACACGGCCTCCCCCAAGAAGCTCATGTAACCCCTTTTCTCCATAAAATAAATTATGGGTAAATAAAATAACAATAAAAAGACTTAACCCCTCAAGCCCCCTCTCTCGTGGAATCATAGCCCCTATCTCTTTTTTCCTTGTCGATCTTGCAGCCAACAATGTATTTTATTAAGGTATATGAAGTATTACATTTCCTAGGCACTCTGGCCCATTTTCAACTTTATCGGCTCACCATCCTAAGTCATATTTACATAATACATTATAGTTCATAAGGGTTAGAACTGGGATGTTACATACGCCTCTTGGGATGCTATGCCTCAAATGCTTTTCCTAGGATTTCAGATTCAGTTACTTCCTCCCAGTCGACCCTTTGAACAGAGTTTACTAAAAATGGAAACCCGACTGCACCCAATCATAACATAAATGATGTCTTTTTCTTAATCATTCAATCATGAGTAAGATTTGATCATCAGGTTGTGATGCATCAACGTTTTCTTTTATGGGGTGCCTGAGTGATTGAGCACACTGTCAAAAACTCTACCACCTTGTGTAACGGGCTCTGGTTGCTGCTGCACGATCACTGATTGTAGTATGTGTGTGGTGAGTTGATGTAGCGAACGCCCGTTTGCGATTTCTTGTGCAACTTCAGGTGGTAACGACAGTTGGGATACCACCCATCTCATCCAAAACTAACATGAATTTAGCCTACACTTATCCTCCTCAATATGTAAGTTTCCAACATCTGCATGGTCAATATTCATCGTGTGGGTTCCGCATCAGACTTCTTGTTTATCGATAGAAAATAGGATATGCAGGGAGAAAGTTTTGTGCCACGATCAAAAATAAAAAATGGGGCTGTCTAACTCATACTTCTGGCCTCACTTACAACCTTACAATCTGAGTGTTTTCCTAAGAGATTGGTTCCATCTATTTAGATTCTTCACTTGTCTCCACAAGACCACATTCCCTTTCATCTTTGTTTCAGCACTGGCGAGAGCTGTGCGGGAGTTATCCATGGCTGGTCCGCATTCCTTGAAGTTCTCTATGATTATTTTCTCTTACACCCTATGTTCCTCTCGCAGCTGAATGATCACATCTTGCGCCTCTCTGAATAGTATTTTGAGCCAATTTTCATTCCATACTCGGCTCTGTGACGTTTTCATTTCAACATTCCTTTTTGCTAACTATTTTCTTAATTCTATGTTTTCCTGATACAATTCAGAAATAGCGAGTTGTGCTTGATTCAAAAGCTATGATGATTCTTGAACCTCCACATTTTCAGTGCCTAACCTTTTCAGTATTTCACTAATTCCCCTACTTGAACCTTCAACAAGTTCGATCTGAACAACATGCATGAGTAACTTCTCAACAATAGACTGGGTGTGCGGTTCACTGGGAGATTGGGTCTCCTCAGGTTTCCTGATCAACCTTGGCCGACCACTTTTTCGGGGTGCTGGCTGGTGGGATGACAAATATTCTATTTCCTTTCCTTTTCCCATGACCTCTTCCATTCTTGCTTGTGCACTGTGGAATGTTGTTTCCCTCACGGATAGAGGAAAGTCTCTTTTGGGGTTCCTGGGGATATCGACTGAAATTAGAAATGAATCCCAATATTTTTCCATTCGTCTCAATTCTTAGAATACCAACAAATTGATCAATGACATATGGAATACATGTTTCCTCGGTTGGTTAGCCTTGGCCTAGATGTTGTCCACCATCTTTTCTAGGCTTCGATGCAAGAAGAAAGGTAAGTTCAAAGGATTTTTCCCTGTGAAGTACATCGACAACCTGATGTGATATTGGTATACTCTTTAAAACCTTCCTTCATTGGTGAAATACCTTCTAATCACCTTTAGGATATTTTGGAAAGGTTCCCAGAGGTACTGACTTGGAATGCCTACTCTGATTTTCCTATTTAGGTAGTTTGGCTTGATAAGTTATTCATAGCACAAAACATCTAAAGGCGTGCCTTTAAACCACTTTTTACCATGCAAAGAGATATTCCTTGCAGTTGATAGAGTTTCCTCCATCACTAGGAAGGTGATTCCCTCAATGGTCACATGAAACCCATTAAACTTGAGGTTGAACTGTTCAGCTAGCTTCACATTGTATCCTTTGATCTTCTCACAATAGTGCATACATCTGACCTGTTCAAAAGATGCCTTGAGCTCTAGATCTTCATTGATTAGTGCCAGGTATTGAGGCTCAGAACTCACTGGCCTACTACCTCACGTGGTAATGAATGGTAACACCCTCTCTGTAGGGAAAATGAAAATGTTGTATTTAGCAGAAACCGTCTGAAAGACAATGAAATAAACTTTGCGGGATGAGTGAAATCAACCACAGGATTCTATGACACGTCAACAAGGCATGGTGGAAAATTTCGGTGTAGTAGGAGATCCATGCGGTGACAATCAACAATAGGAGGCTTGTCGCGGTCGGAAATCACGTCGGAAAGTCCCGAGGCGATAGAAAAGTACTGGGAGACTTGTCGTGAGACAAAGAATTTAGGCGCAGAAAGAAAATCAGTGCGATAGGGAGAAACTCCAAAGAGGAAAGGCCGATCATGAGAAGAACTATCATCCAACACACTAGCTCGCAACGAAATCCAACATGGTTTTAACGATGATTGAAAATGAAGGAGACGCGGAAACTTGAATGAACAGACTCACAATACGAATGATGGAAATCATCCTTCCCATAGTGAATGGCTCTAGGACTTGCAGAAAAAACCACAAACAATGCACAAACCTGGAAGGTAAAGGAGAGGCATGCATGGTGGCCAATATTTATATTTGAATGAGCAAGGAGTGGAATCATGGCAGAGGACGATAAATCCATGGCGACAAGAAGTTTGGAAGTAGGCTGAAGATTTGTGCAGCAAAATCGTGCGATGGGTACACTTCGAAGTGTGCAAAGTATAGATGATAAGAGCGAGAGAGTATACGTGATATGAGCATCATGATTGTTTACCCTTATAAATTCATAATTAGGTGATGATGTTCCTTATATCTATCGATGTGACCTTTTTCCTAACAACTTGCCTCGATCCCCGACACGTAAATTCCCCTTTTCTGACATGAATCGATCTTTTAGGAAAGGGACCTTTACAAGTAGCACATGACTAATCATTACACCCTTTCTCGAATCCAAAGGCCAAACCTTCTACTTTTTGATTTCAACCCATTCGTTATTCGGTCCCTGACCTCACACGCTTTGACAAATGAATTATGAATCATCTCAGACTGACTCTAACTGTAAAAATTAAGGTGCTAACAATTGGCTCTAATGGGGATGCTATCCTCTTGGTGAGGTGGAAAAGAACAATAGACCAGGTGCTTGACCATTGGGCTTTATTTGATTTACAGACTCTAAAATAATGAAAAAGACTCATCCCATACCTTCTTGACATAGTTACAACCAGACTCAACAAAAACTTAGGGCCTTCACTTCGGGATTCAATTTTTTTCTGACTACTAACTCAAAACACTTTCTTTGAAAAATAAAATGGTTATTTACAATGAAATGAAAGACTTAAAAAACTTGCTAAACCATATAATGTTTGAGGAACCTTCCATTCAAAGCCCCCCCCATCAGTGAGCTCTCCATTAAGCTCTTGTAGAAGATAAGCATTGTTCCCGTGATAAGCTGCAATCCTGAATGGTCCCATACAAAGATGATCAAACTTTCCATGCTTCCTTTTGTCTTCATTCCTCATGTCCCACTTCAGTACCAAATCATTTACCTTGAAATCCTCCTCTTTAGTGTGTCTATCGAAAAATTCTTTCCATTCTGTCTTGGTGAATCTTTGCTTTGTTGAAGACTTGTTCCCTCATTTTTTGTGCATGGACCAATTGGTTTATTCTCCTTTGAGCATTGTTTGGTTTGGCTTCTTTCTCTTGCATCATTCTTCTTACTGGCAATCCCAATGAGGTGGGAAAAACTACCTTCGCCCCATATACAATTTGGAAAGGTGAAGTAGAGATGGAATGTTTAGTAGTGATTTTGTCGGCCCAAAGCATGTATATAATATTTTTGTGCCAAGCCTTCTTGTTGTCCTGCAAAAGTTTCTTAATAATATTGGTTAAACTTTTGTTATATGACTCTGCCCATCCATTACCCTATGGGTAATAAGATGTGGAATGTCCCAGAGTTATGTTGTAATCACTGTAGAACATCTCCATCTTCTTAGACTTGAATTTCGCTGCATTGTCAGTGATAATATTGACTGGGCAACTGAATCTAGACAAGATATTAGTCTCTAAGAACTGAATGATAACTATGTCGGTATCTTTCCTTGTGGGGACCACTTCAATCCACTTGGTGATGTATTCTATGTCCGTCAGTATCCATCTATGCTATGCTGAAGAAGGTATATGAATTTCTCCTATAAAATCCAGACCCCATTGCATAAACGATGCTTCAACAAAGATAGGTTTTAAAGGCAGGGGTTGCATCTTTCTTTTCCCATCAAAGATATAGCATTCGTGGAAACTAGAAACTTCCTTGTATACATGCACAAAAATGTTGGGCCAATAGAACCCCACCCTTAATATTTTGTGCGTAGTAGTCTTCTAATAATGATCCCCCCCTGCAATCCCCTTTGTGAGACTCCTTGATATCCCTTTCCGTATCTTCCTCCAGTAAACAATTTAACAAGATCTCACCTGGATCCTTCCAATATAGAGAATTGTCTAGTATTCAAAACTTGGCTGATTTGAACTTCAAAAATCTGGCTTTGGTTTTTCTCAATCCCAGAGGAGCTTGCAAATTACTTAACACTTAAATAATGTCAAAATACCAAGGAGAATCGATGAACTTCTAAGATACTTGCGGGACCATTTCTTCTTGTGGATTCTTCAACAAATAAGCTTTGTAGGCTTGATTTCAAGGTCATATTCCAACATTATTGTGATCCATTTTCCCCTTCTCCCTTCAGGATCAGACCGAGTCAAGATATATTTAAAGGAATTGCTAGGCACATAAGCAATGACATGAGAATGCAATATATAAGTTTTGAATTCCTTGAGGGCCTTCACCAAGGCATATGCTTGTTTTTCCATGATATCATAACTTAGTGGGAAGTTTCTCAATGTTCTGTTGAAACAAGCTATGGGATTTTCAAAATTATGCTCATCCTTCTGTAACAAGACGCCAACAATGGTGTGTTCTAAGGAAAAGGAGAACAAGATAAAGTCCTTTGCAAAATCCGGGCTTGCTATCACTGGAGCTTTGGTCAGTGCCACCTTAATATCTTCGAATGACTTCCTAGATTTGGGAGTCCATTTTATTTCATTACCTTTCCTAAGCATGTTTTTGATGTGCTTTATAATCTCAACCAAGTTTGGAATGAACCTTCTAAGAAAAATTACCTTTCCTAGGAAAGACTGCACCTCTTTCTTTCTCTTGGGAGTGTTGATCTTTAGAATCCCTTCCACTTTGTTGGGGTGTATATTTATGCCTTCCTTTGAGATGATGTGTCCAACCAATTTTCCTTTTGCATCTCGAAGTTTGATTTTTTTGAATTTAATGAGATGCCAAACTTTCTGCATTTTTGGAAAACCTTCTTTAGATGTTCAATATGTTGTTCATCGGAATCCAAAAACACCATGATATCATCCAAGTAAATCATGATAAAATTATCTTTCTCATTGGAAAAGGCTATATCCATGGCCCTTTGTGTAATGTCCCTGGCCACCCATGCCCGAGCCATGCTACACCAGAGAACTCTTACTGTTCTCTCTGCGGAACATACTGTAACATACCCAGTATTCAATTGAGCTATGCCACACACATTTTTATTTGAAGGACCACATGCAATTATAACATATACATACAACACTCTTGCAGAAGCTTTACATATAAAACGTAAAAAAACAATTACATTATGTAAATATATGATTTCATACTGAAATAATAGTAAACACAGACATGCAACATATACAGGGAAATACCCATAAACATAAAGACAATTATAATCACACATACGATAAACCCATAAAATAAGAACGTAAATAACAATGCAACATGTAAATTTATCACACAATTGGTACTTGTCTTGGAAATAATGTCACCAACTACATGTAGACTGTCCACGAGCCTCCCAACCTTAGACTACACTATTCATCACTCTCAATAGTGAGTCACCCCCGAGTTGGGACTAAACTCCACCCGGGTAAAGGGATTCCTTACTAGGAAATAGGCTCATAGATAACAAGAAAGACTCTATCACAATTCTCACTCAACTAACAGCCTACAAACTCTCATTCCCCACATGCCTGTCCCACCCAAGGAAGTGTGCCCCTTCTCTAATCAACTGTCCTTTGGTTGCCCCACTTCCCTTCCATGGCTTCAGCAATAGGCCAGACATGAAGTCTCTGAGCACTGTAGTTGCAGTTTAGCACCTTCGGGAAATCAATCCCCATCAATTCTCTCACTTAGAAAATTGCTCATGGGCCTGACAACCCCCCTCTTCAACATTCCACGGGCCTGAAAACCCACTTCTTCAATCCCGCTCCCAGGCTAACCAGGTACACCACCAGGAAAAGGCTATGGAAACAGGTTCAGATATAGTGAAATCAATGTCTGAAGGATAACTGACTGTGTGAGTGAAAAATGGTCATGGAATCATGGCTGAATGATGGAGGGAATGATGGTAGGTATCATGGAGAAGATGACCATAAGAATGATGGTGAAGTTGATGGTAACAATGATGGGGGGTGTCCCCAAATGAACTAAGTCCCAACGATATGTATGCATGTCCCGAACTTGACACTTGTCATGTTGGAAGCTACTTTGGTCCACTTGTCCCCAACTTTATAACTTAGGATAAAATAATTATCCATACTTTATGTTTTAAGAAATATTAATATAATATTCCTTTTTGGATTAATCTCTCTAGCTTAGCCCTTTCCCTTAACTTTTGGCCCTCCCTTTCCCTAACTGGTGGAGTCTAGTCCCCCTTCTCTTTTATTATGGTCGGTCTGCACGCAACGATGTATTTTATATTAATCATGAGACATATACAAAATAGGCGCACTGGTCTTTAACATCTAGGTGCTCTAGCCTAATTCCAAAACATAAGCATCCCAACTTATAATAACTCGCTCACCAGCTTGTAACACATATCATATACACTAAGGCTCATTGACCTCAATATTTCACACACTCTAGTTACTGCGCGCGGTATCCAGGAATGTGCACACTACATCATTTTACTGCGCAGTACATGTGTGCACTATGCCATGAAAGGTGCATTACAAAATGATGTCAAAACAATTCACCGGTTTAAGTACACTTGCATTATATCTACAATTGGCTTTGGCCGAGGGATATTACACTTTGAAAAATCACTCCAGTGTTCATAATACCAAAAGACATTTTTTCATACATGAACGTACCCCAAGGTGTTGTAAAGGTTGTCTTCTCCTGGTCGTCTGGGTGCACCATGATCTAGTTGTAACTAGAAAAACCGTCCAACATCGACATTTTCTGGGATCCAACCACCTTCTGCAGGTTGTAATCCATCTTAGAAAGTGGACATTGGTCTTTGAGAGACACCCTATTTAGATTCCTAAGGTCCACACACAATCTTATTTCACCACTTTTCTTTTTGATAGACACAAGGTTAGCCACCCACTTTGAAAATATTAAGGACACAAAAAATTTGGCATCAAACAACTTCTTTACCTCCTTTTCAATAAGTGGCAGCAATAGAGGGTTGATTCGTCTCAACTTTTGCTTGAAAGGTTTCTGATCTTCCTTGATGGGAATTACATGCTGAATTACCCCAGTGTCATAGACCTTCAAATATTCATAACTCCATGAAAAAACATCAGGGAAGTATTTCATGAGGCTCATATACCTATGTTTGATTTTTGGACTGAGCATTTTGACAGTCTGATTATCTTAGGATTCTCTTGAGTACCGATGTTTCAATCCTCGATATCTTCATCGTTCACAGTGATTCTAGGATTTCTAGCTACATCATTTTCATCAAACAACTTTTCTAATTAGACCAAACCTTTGGGGATAATGTTGTTTTTTAGGTGCACTACATCCATTCCATCTATCTGATTCTGAAAGGGGTCATTGTTGTTGCGTGCAACCGCGTCTTCATCTTCTTCACCACAACACTCATCATCAATATTCACATTAGTGAACTTATCGCTCATTTGGAGGAATCTCTCCACCTGTTTATCATCTTCAAACACTTGACAATATTTAATGTTATCAGGTACTGCGGGCCTATGTTTGAATTCAATTTCATATTTATTATTTGGAAAAATTGGAATTTTGAACACTAAATCCAAATTCGCCAGAGCATCTACAATTTTATTTCTCCCCCTACGAATCACTGACAAATTGTACTCTAAATAATCTAAAAGGAGATCCAACAATTTATTTCTATATGCTCTTAGTTTGGGATGCTTGGACTGGTATATACCCTTTACCTGATTTATGATGAGCTTGGAATCTCCATGTACAATGCCTCATATTCGGCCATATTATTTGTACAATCAAAAGCAAGCTTGTAATAACATATTTTTGTACCCACTTTGGGAGGGTTAATCCACACACCAGCTCTGAATCCCTATCTGTTGACAACTCTTTCAAAACTCATATTCCACATGGTTTCTATGATCTGCACTTTCCTCTATTCAGTGCTCGGCCTTGTCTTCGACAATCATGATAGCCATTGGCTCCCCCTCTTCAAAAATCAAGTTATTATAAAAAAATAGAGGAGCCAAATTCAGTTTCGACAGAGTAGATAGGATGATTGTTCGGTTGGGTTTTTCTAGTCACCATGTACTTGAGAAGAAATTATCTATACAATCCCCTTTCTTGGCAAAAAATAGGGATAGTAGAATAAGACATGTCCATCTGCAAGGTTCCCTTTAATTTTTTGGCCCAAGATCTAGATAACAACATTCCRAATTTTGGGGGAATGTCGRCAACCACCATGTCCATGACCATATTAKTCAATGGAATTTGAGATATTGACACGACCAAGTATTTGATCAAACCMAAACATTTCACCTTTCTTGAGTTGAAAGAGAAAAKATCTTTATAAGGTCTATTGATGTCCAAGCCTAACTCATCCATGACCACCTTTCATGTCATGAATTTTAAGGCTGACATAGAAAGGAGGAACTTTGTCAGCATCACCACTTTCTTCTACACGTGGGCCAAACAAGATGGCAGGGTGGTTGTCTTGGATGTTCAAGGTGTTGGGAGCTTCTTCCATATTTAACATTTTAATGATCTGGTTTCTGTAATCTCCCTTCTTGATTAGCTCATTAAACAAAACATGGATTTTGATTTTGGCAATTTCACTTTCAAAATTAAAAGGAGGAGGAGGTTTATCTACCTTTTTGATGCCCGTTTCCTTACTTTCCTCAAGTTCTTTCTTTAGGGATTCTTCCTTTGATTTTTCCTTTATCTGTCTCATCCCTTGCTGAATTATCTTTCTTTGGTTGGCTTGAATAAGGAGTGTTCACCTGGGGTTCCCTTGTGGGATTTTCCTTTGGAAGCTCTGCAGGCAATACTACTTCTTAAACTGCATAATTGTGTTGTGGTATCCCTTCCTAAACTCCTCTTTTTTCGAAGACAACGTATCATTGTTCTCCAACATAAGACCATCATTCACATCCATAAATTGATCGTTCCATCCCTTTGTTAAGAACACGTATGTGTCTGTATCGTCGCATCAATAAAAAATATTCATTTGCATAGTTTTTTTGGAAAGGAGGTCTTATCTGTTGATCACCTTGATCTCTTTGGTCCCTTTTCCTGATCTGTAGAACTGGAGCTCTTCTAAAATTTTGATTTCTGGGTTGGAAATCATTTTTCTTCCTGGTGGTAGGCTTGTTTTCCATGAACATTCTTTCCATGAGCATTTCCATGGTATTCATCATCAAGTTGAATTTTTCGTTTGATGATCGAGATGTAGAGGGTTGTGTGTCCCCTTGGGGATTCTTCCCATTTCTGTCAATTGGTTTTTTTATCTTTCCTGACACCATCATATTTAATTCGAATTCAATCACGTTGCTCATCATAGCACCTAAGGTATTAGATATTCTTTCTCTTAATAGCAAGGCAAAATCACAGTCAAAAGAATCGGTGTATCGAAGCTAGGTAGCTCTGGGAGGTAGCTTGACTTATGTGGGGATTGCAATATAAAATTTCATGAATCTTGTCGAGAACTCTTGCACCGTTTCCTCTTGTGATATTTTTATATTGTTGTACTGAGTTAATAACTGCAGAGGCTTCTTTTTATCACCTCACCTGGAAAGAAACAACGTTTCAAGAGTTGCAAAATCATGGATTATCACTGCTTGAAGGGCCTTGAACCACTTTTTGACCTCCCCTAAGAGGATCTGCACAAACAATATCATTTTTTCATCCTAATGATCAACCTCTTCCAGGTCAACAAAATCATTAAACCAATCCAAGTTTTTTTTGGCAGAAGCATTTCCTTCGGCATCATATAATTTGATCCTCTGATTGTAGTTGTGGGAAAATAATGTAATTGGATCGGTAAGGCAAGAGGGGCGAACCTGGCATCCATGAATATTGGAGGGTTTTTTACTTGTTGAATGGTTTGAGTGGGGATTATGGTATTTCATGGAGGGTTTTTCACTTGCTAAATGGTCTGAGTGGGGATTATGGCAGTTTGTGGAGGGTTTTTTGGTATCACAGATTGGAATTATTTCTCATCGAAAACTATTTCGTTCAAGTAGGATTATAATCTGGACCTAAACAGAGTTTGTTCAAATAAAAAATTGAAGTCAAGGTCATCGATGCTTTGTACTCTTTCCTTGGGTAAATATAGGTTCATGTCTATGTAATAGAATGAGTCTGGCATCTTTTCCTTTCTTTTGCACATAATTTTTTCGGGATCAAACACGGGCGCTACAAGTTCTGGATCAGGGTTCGCTCTGGTATAAAATTTCTTTGGAGCCAGGATTTCTGATTCTGACTATTCTATGCTACTGGTATTATTTATTGGAGTCTCCAGGGTAAAATAATTTTCATCCAATATAGGTGTCTGACCCACTATTACCCTCAGGGGTCAAAACTACAACTTTAGTCATTTTCCCCAGGGAAAGTTTTTTCAATTTCATCCCTGACAATGACGCCAAGATGTTAGCACTCTATAAATTTTTTCTGGTTGAGGAAAAAAATGATAGAGGTAACCTACAAACCAACTTTAATACTAGAAATTAGTCTTTCCAATATAGAGAGGGCTCTCTCTGAGACCTAGTCTCTGATAGATAATGGCTTTGGATTATCAGCTAGATTTATGAGTTTGGAAAACGTTTTTGATTTAGCTGGCAAGGAAATATAGAACTTTGGGCTATTGAGTCAACCTACTAAGAGAAAAAGAAATCAGTGACTGGTAAATGAAACTCTTAGAGGATAAAGGCTAAATAGGCAATGGTCTTTCAGTTTAAATGTCATCATGTATGGTGGGAGAAAGGGGTACATAAAGAAAACCAGAGCACCATTAGAGATGAATTCTAACTTGCTTAGAAGAAAAGCAAAGAGTTTAAATGGCGAAGTCTAAATCATCGTGCGATGAATCTTAAACTCATTAAATATTCCAATTTAAACAAAGAGAACATACATGGATTTATAGGAAACATGAAGTACATACATGGATAGGATCACAATACATCAAACCACCACCATTAGAATATTTTCATCAAAGCTTCGGGACTTCTGCATTGTTATTTCTTTTCAGACTTAAATATTACATTCAAGATTCCTCTGTCTACACTACTTTTCCAACCCATCCTATATTGCAAAGATACAATATATAGAACCAACTATGACCCTTGGGTTGCTATCCCTCAAACTCTTCTCCTAGAATTTCGGATTAAGTTACTTCCTCCTAGTCGACCCTTTGAACAAAGTTTACTAAAAATGGAAACTCAACTACACTGAATCATAACATAACCGATGCCTTCGTCTTAATTATTCATTCATGAGTAAGATTCAATCATAAGGTTGTGATGCATCGACGTTTTCTTTTATGGGGTGCCTGAGTGCACTATAAAAAATTATGCCACCTTGTGTAACGATCTCTGGTTGCTGTTGCACAATCACTGGTTGTAGGATGCACGTGGCGAGTTGATGTAGCTGACGTCGGTTTTTGGTATCTCATGTAACTTCAGGTGGTAACAACGGTTGGGATGCCAGGCATCTCATCAAAAACTGGCATGTGTTTTTCCTACACTTTTCCTCCTCAATAGGTAAGTTTTCAGAATTTGTGTGACGGATATTCGCTGCACGGGTATTGCACTAGACTTCTTATTTACCGACAGGAAACATGACACCTTAGGGAGAAAGTTTCGTACCACAATAAAAAATACAAAATGGGACTGTATCACTCATGCTTCTGGCCTCACCTGCAACCTTAAAACTTTGAGTATTTTCCTAAGAGACTAGTTCTATATGTTTAGATTATTCACTTGTCTCCACAAGACCGGATTCCCTTTTAGCTTTTCTTGAGCGCTAGTGAGAGCCGCGCGAGAGTTATCCATGTCCAGTCTGCATTCCTTGAAGGGATATATGATTCTTTCCTTTGACAACCTATATTCCTCCCACAGCTGAATGATCACGTATTGCACCTCTCTGAGTTATCTTTTGAGCCAATTTGCATTCCCTTCTCGTCTCTATGATGCTGTCATTTCAACTGTCCTTTCTGCCAACTGTTTTCATAATTCTTTGTTTTCCTAATACAATTTGACAATAGCAAGTTTCACTTTCTTCAGCTGCTGTGAAGAATCTTGAAAATCCACATTTTCAGTGCTTGACCTTCTCAGTATTTCACTAATTCCCTTGCTTGAATCTTCAACAGGTTCGAGCTGAACAACGCGCATGAGTAAGTTCTTAGCAACAGACTGGGTGCGTGCTTTGCTGGGAGCTTGGGTCTCCTCAGGTTTCCTAATCAACCTTGGCCTACCTATTTTCCAGGGTGCTGGTTGGTGGGATGAAAAATATTCTATTTCCTTTCCTTTTCCCGTGGCCTCTTCCATTGTTTCCCATGCACTGTGGAATGATGTTTCCCTCGTGGATAGAGGAAAGTCTCCTTTGGGGTCCCTGGGGATGTCGTCTGAAATTAGAAATGAATCCCAATATTTTTCCAACCGTCTCAATTATTTAACTACCAACAACTTGATCAATGACATATGGAATAAACTTTTCCTCAGTTGGTCAGCCTCGACCTGGAAGTTGTCCAGCATCATTTCTAGGCTTCGATGCAAGAAGAAAGGTAAGTTAAAAAGATTTTTCCCTGTGAAGTGCATCAAAATTCTGATGTGATATGGGTATACTCTGTTAAACCTTCCTTCATAGGTGAAATACCTTCTAATCACCTTTAGGAGATTTTGGAAAGGTTCCTGGAGGTAATGACTTGGAATGCTTGCTCCGATTTTCCCATTTATGCAGTTTGGATTGATAAAGTCTTCATAGAAAAAAATGTCTAAAGGCATGCCTTTAAACCACTTTTCACTACGTAGAGGGATCTCTATCATAGCTGATAGAGTTTCCTCCATTACTTAGAAGGTGATTCCTGCAATGGTCACACATAACCCATTAAAATTGAGGGGGAATTGTTCAACCAACTTCACATTGTATCCTTTGATCTTCTCACAATAGTGCATACATCTGACCTATTCAAAAGATGCCCTGATCTTTGGATCTTCATTGATTAGTGCTAGGTCTTGAGGCTCAGACCTCACGACCTTGCCACCTCGCACCTTTTATCTTATGCTTTGCGATGTTGTCATGATGCCAATGTGTATTTGTTTCACGCACACGGTAATGAACGGTAACAACCTCTCTACGTGGAAAATGAGAATGTTGTAATTCATAGAAACCATTGGAAAGATAGTGACAAAAAAATTGAGCGACGAGCGAAATAGGCCACAGGATTATACGACACGACAATAAGGCACGTTGGAAAATTTCGGCGCAGTAGGAGATCTGTGTGGTGACAATTAACAATGGGAGGCTTTTCGCGGTAGGAAATTGTGACTGAAAGTCCTGATGCGGTAGCAAAGTACTGGCATACTTGTTGCGATATAGATAATTTAGGTGCATAAATAAAATCAGCGTGAAAGGAAGAAAATCCAAAGAAGAATGGCCGACTGTGAGAAGAACTATTGTCCAACACACTAGCTCACAACAAACTCCAACGAGTTTTGAACAATGACTGAAAATGAAGGAGACATGGTAACTTGAATGAACAGACTCACAATACAAATGATGACAATCATCCTTCCCACAATGAAGGGCTTTGGGACTTGCAGAAACAACCAAAAACAATGCACAAACCCATAAGGTAAAGGAGAGGCATGTAGGGTGATCGGTATTTATATTTGAATGCACAAGGAATGGAATCATGACAGATGATGATAAATCCATAGTGACAAGAAGTTTGGAAGCAGGTTGAATATTTGTGCAACAAACTTGTGCGATGGGTACACTTCAAAGTGTGCAAAGTACAAATGATAAGAGTGAAAAAGTATACGTGATATGAGCGTCGTGATTGTTTACCCTTATGACTTCATAATTAGGTGATGATGTTCATTATATCTATCGACGTGACCTTTTTCCCAACAACTTGGCTCAATCCCTGGCACGTAAATTCCCCTTTTTTGACAGGACTCGATATTTTGGGAAAGGGACCTTTACAAGTCACACATGAATAATCATTACACCCTTTACCGACTCGAAAGACTAGACCTGCTACTTGTTGATTTCAACTCATTCGTTATTCAGTCACTGACCTCATACGCTTTGACACACGAACTATGAATCATCTCAGACTGACTCTAACTGTCAAAATTATAGTGCTAACAACAAGTATTGACCTCGAAACTGGAATATAGGTTAGCTTTTTCCCTACTTTCATTTTTTTACTATCCATTTCTTGGTTCATTTGGGCTTAGGATCGACCCCATTGAATTGCGACACTAACCTTCCTTGTTGATAAATGTGTTGTACTTTATGTGGTAGAGCCTTCCTTCCATGGGAATCCTAGTTAAAACCTTGTTTTCCATTTGGTTCCCATGCCTAAGTACTTCATAGGCACGTGAGTCCCATTTAGTCCTGCCATGACTTTGTCTTGAAGCCTCATTATTCTTCTTCATCTTTTTTTGGGCTTATACTCAAGGGAATCCCTAAGAGCATGGTTTTTTGTCTTTCAAGATCGCTTAAAATTTGAAAGAAACATCTAACGAGAGATTATTTATTATTTTTGGTATCATTTGGATTACTTAAGAAAAGAATCCCCCCTGGACTCTTCTTTAATCCCTTTTCAAACTCTCTAAAATTGAAAAGATTGTTGAGCGATCTTGTTGCCCTTCATGCTCGTCAAACTAAAATTTGAAGGCACATCTGTTCAATGGTTTTTTATCCCTTTTTCAATCCGTCCAGTTAATTTATGAATAAAGGTATGCCTTAGGAGATTCATTTCACTAGGAGAGTATTCTTAGGTGTAAGTTTAACCCTTTTTCGGGCTTGAGGGACTAAATTTTTGAAAAATGTCCATTCTCCCTGGTTTTGGTTTATCTCTTTTTTGGGCCTTGGAGATTATCTATGAAAAAGGAACCCCCTCAGAGTCCATATTTAATCTCTTTTAAGACTCCCTAAATACGAAAAGATCGTCGAGTGACCTTGTTCCTTTCATACTCATTAATTGATCCAGAAGGACTATCTATTTGGCATAAGTTTAACCCTTTTTCTGGCCAATAGATTATCTAGGAAAAAGGTACACCTCGAGAGACATGTCTCGCAGGAAGAGTTCTCCTAAGTTATATTTAATACTTTTTGAGGTTAAGGGGACTAAATTTAGAAAAAGGATATGAGTCCATAGTTAATCTCTTTCAGACTCCTTAAAATTGAAAATATAGCTGAGTGATCTTGTCTTAGTCACACTCGTTAAAATGGTTTTGTAGATGCGTCCTTTCGTTCTAAGTTTAACCCTTTTTCAAACAAAATGGACTAATTATGAAAAATGAACACTTTGGAGTCTTATTTTAGTGTTTTTCAAACTCTCTAAACATGAAAAACCACCAATCTTACTTCTCTGGGATCATGAAACTTCACATGGAAGGAGTCTTGTTGTGTCATACTTAATTGCATCGCATTTCTCATCCTTGTGTATTTGGCCTAATGTCGGCTTCATGTTGCTATTAACTAAACTTTCAAAGCATTCCTTAAATGAAAGACTTGTAGCACTTTTTCCCTCACGATATGACACCTTGAACCATGGAGGAATTTTTCCGAGTGTCCTTATCCTTCACATGTCTCCTTGCACCGGGCATTAGTATGTTCCATAAGCTTGGAAATAGTTTGATTTCCCAAGACACTTGTTCCTCCTTTGTAACATGGCATTATTTTATTATTTTTCAAGCTCGTTAAAAATATGAAAAAGACAAAAAAACCAAATATTCTAAAAAGAGGGGATGAGATATACATTCTCTTTTATCGACAGTAAGATAGTTGCCCTTGGACAAATCACATCCTTTCATTTTTTCTCCAAGAATTGTGATCTAGTATGACCTTAGGAAGTTGTTCTAATTACATAGATATGTGTCCTCCTCTATTTGGTTACTCTTCCAAACATGTGGAGATTTTGTGGTGCCTCCTGTATCACAAACTTATGTCAATAATATGCTCCCCGAGTCTCATCATTTTTTCATGCTTTTGTCCAAGGGAAGTTTTATCCAACCTTAGTTGGACATTATGCAGTTGATCTCTTGAACTTCATGAGTCGACCATCCTGAGAGTCCAATCGAGTTCAGATTCAAAATAAATGAACTTTTGTACCTGATAATCAAGATCCTCCAGTATTTCCTCGACGACATGTCAAATAACTTAGAGTAGTGAGTCTTACACTCCTATTGTACTCTTACCTAAGTTTTGAATATCTTGAAGTTGTTGCTTGAGCTATAAAGTTATCATCTCCAACCACAAGCATCAATGCTTACTGAAGATGCATATCATATTGTACTTGTATATCTTTAGACGATTTTGAGATGTAGATCCACTGTGTATTGTTCATGGCTACACATTATACAAACAATCATATTTTGTCTTGTAGTCATATATGACATGGATATGTAGTGTACATTGATTGGAAACCATTCTTAGTTCATCCCGAACATGGGTATGTGCACCTCGAAGATATTATCATTATTTTTTAGATGACATGCTCACGAACACTCGTCTCGGGCTAGCTCAACTCAATGACTTCCCACTCTGTAAAGATATTGTAATGTATTTCAAATATCGATTTCTCTTCTGACCTCACACATTAGGGGGCATCTGTTATATTCCAAAAATGCCACATCTTTGCACCTAATACATTGGCCCATCCATTTGCATACTTTTCCAAAAATACCGTTGAGGCTTCCTTCTAAAAAACCCTTTTTTGGATAGTGTACGCACCTTGCTGTACTAATAACCTACATACACATGCTTTTTGCATGCTAGTTATCCTGCGTACACACATGTGTTGCATTCTAGTTAGCCCACGTTTACCTTTAAAAGTTGCAAAAAATATAAAATTGCACGAAATTTTGTGGAGTTTACGAGCTTTGGAGGGTTTCCTAACCGTTTTACCCCTTGTAGCCTGTCGCCAAACCAAATAACCATCTTTTTATCATATAAAAAGAGGCCTTGGGGAGTCATTTAGGAACATGAAAAAGAGAATAAGAAAACTCTGCCAAAATTCCTTCCCTTTCTTTTCCCAAGGTTTGAATCTCATTTTGAGTTTTAGCCTCAAATTTCCCCTCCAACCTTTCTCCTTATGCAACTCTTCCTCCTTCCATTGATGAGATGTTGTTTGTGAGAAGCTAATGTGGGATTTATGCACTTGTATTCATTATAGAGGAGACTAGACTTGGTTCGTAGATAGGTCACTGATGAAGGTTGTAACCCTTTTTATCTTAAATTTGAATAAAAGCGACTATCCTTGTCCCAAAACCTTATGTTTACATGTTCTTGTTAATTTGAGAATTCATAGCTATGTTTAGACTTTTAAAGTGATTATTAGAGATCACATATGTTGTTGCATTGTATTCCTAACCTTTTGCAGGTCAGCTTTGGGAGGAGATCTATGATCTAGGAGGCCACAAAAAGAGAAAGAGGTATACACCAACCACAAGGACTGAAGGTGCACTCATTAACCCTCTCTTTCCTCTCTCTCATCACTTAGTTTAGATGGTTTTGGGGTAGATTCAGGGTAGATCAGTATTTTAAATGAGTTATCTCTCTACCTATTCCTTAGACCCAGTTTAGGGAGATTTTTCCCATAGCACATGGAGAGGAAAAATATGTATAAAAATGGAATACCATAGCTTGATGGATATAACTATGCATTCTGGAGAAAAAAGATGAAAACATATGTATAGGCACAGGGATTTTAGCTTTAGAAATCAATGGTAGATGGATAAAAAGAACCAATAGTTCCACCAACAAATGATAATGGAAATAAAATCAATCTAAATAATTCAAAAGCCACAAATTTACTTCTAAATGGTATTTGTGATTCAATATATACCAAAGTTATACATTGTAGGTATTCTAAAGATATTTGGGAAACATTTCAAAATATTTATGAAGGAGATTCAAAATTCAAAGCAACAAAGCTTCAAACTTACAGAGGTCAATTCGAACAACTAAAGATGAAGGAAGATGATAATATTGCAACTTACTTCTTACAAGTTGATAAAACAATGAATGAAATAATAGGATTGGGAGAAGAATTTGATGAATATGTAATTGTCCAAAAGGTACCGAGATCTCTTCCAATGAGATTTGATCCTAAGATTTCATCACTAGAAGAAATAACAGATCTACACTCAATAAGAATGGATGAACTAAATGGAATCTTCATAGCCTATGAAATGAGAACTGAACATGAAAATATAGGTATAAAAGAAGCAACATTCAAAGCATCCAAAAGGTCAAATAAAAAGGAAAATGAATATAGAAACAATAGTGACATCTCAGAAGATGATGAAGAAGTGGCCAACTTTGTCAGAAGATTGAAAAAGGGAACCGATGACAAATATAAAGGTAAGATTCCATTGATTTGTTTTAACTGTGATGGTATTGGTAATTTTTACAACAAATTTCGTCATAAGAAAAATAAAATACATGAAGAGGATGATTCAAAAAACAAAAAAACATATAAAAGCAAAAAAACCAAAAAGAAAGTCTTCAAGAAAAGTTTTTGCACCAAAAAAGACTGCTCCTCATTAGACGAAGATGAAGTTAGTGAAAGTGATATAGAAAGAGTTCTATTCATGGAAATAGAAGTCTCCGATAAAGAAGACATCGAAGGTGAGTATGAAGAAGCAGAGTTCGACTACAAAGAAGAACTGTTGGGTGTTATAGAAGTTAAAAAAAGAGAAAATAAGAAAAATAAGAAACTCCATGAAGAACTAGACAAGAAAGAAGACATTCAAAATTCAAATTCCAAAGAACTAGAATAGATGATCACTAAATTAAAAGTTCAAATAGAATAATACAAAATAATAGAAGAAGCACTCAAAGAACAATTGGAAGAAAAAGATGGGATCATTGGAAATTTGGAAGCAGAGGTTGTTACATTGAGAAAGGACCTTCAACAAAAGAATATGCAGAACAATTCAAAGGTTTTGGATAATATTATCAAAATTCAAAGGCCACATCATGAAAAGTCTGGGCTAGGATATAATCAGATAGAAGTAGGCTCAAGCTCCAAAACCACAGATAAAGAAACACAACCAAGAAGATATGTAGGAACAATTAGAGGAGACAAGAAGTTTTACATGGAAGATCATATGGACACTCCTCCACCTAGAAAATTCATATTTCAAAATAAGAGACAATAAAAAAAAATCGGGCCTCGGGATGAACAAGGATTAAGAAGTGTAATGCCTTTCAAAAGATCTTCAACTCCCATGTCTCAAACTATATTTTTTGGCTTATGCTATGCATGTAATAATTTTGTACATAAAGATGTAAATTGAAGAGATAATAACAGGAACAAAAACAACTTTGAAAAGAATGCACAAAATGGTTATCCAATAAGGCCTACTGAAACATAGAGAAAAAACTGCAACATGTTTGAATCATTGAGCACTGAAGTGGAATGCTGCAAATGAAACAACTTTGGACACATGGCCAAAGATTGTAGAATGCTAGTCCCTCCTAGAGAATCACAACAGAATAACAAAAGTCATAGATGATAACCTCAACAAAGAATATGGATAAGACAACATGATCAATTTAACAATGAAGAATGCACACTCTCTCTACATGATAAAAAAAAGAAACGTGGTTGGTATGCTAACAATGGCTATTCAAAACACATGACATGTGATGAAGACATGTTTCTTACATTAAGAAAGGAAAGAGATGGATAAATCTCTTTTGGAAATGATGACTCAACTAGATTTTGATGATTACAGCTGCGTGATACATTCTCCGAGACATAGACTGGGTGAGTCGGCCTGTGAGAGAGGCCATGAGTTGGGTGTGCCCATGAGATGGGTGTGTTGTTCCTCTCTAAGATGGAGATGGAACACTATGTGCCCCTATGTGGGGTAAGGAAGCCCATGAGTTGGGTGTGCCCATGAGATGGGTGTGTCATTCCTCTCTGAGATGAACATGGAAAGTTGTGTGCCCCTGTGAAGGGAAGATGCCCATGAGTTGGGTGTGTTGTTCTTTTTGAGACGAAAATGAAATGATGTGTACCCATTTTAGGGGTGAAGGAACCCATGTGATGGGTTTAATGTTCTCCTCTGTGTAGAGAGTTGACATGATGTGATACTCCAGATGATTCTCCTGTGAGACTCAGTGAGATAGATATCTGTTGAGTAGGGCATTCCTGTGGCTAAGAAAAGGTGAACGTGATCCTAGTGGCTGAGCACTAGTGAATGTGTATCCTGATGATTCTCCTATGAGAGGTAGTGAGATAGATATTTGTTGACTTGGAAGTCCCTATGGCTGAGCATAGGTGGACATGCCCCTAGTGGATGAGCACTAATGGGTGTGTGAGATCCCTTGCTATATTGTCTAATATTCAGACATACCTATAACCCTAATTGTGATGTAAAGGGTACAGGTCAACCCCACCATAAAGTGAAAGTTAATTAATGTAAAAGATAATTAATATTGTAATTATTAATTATATTCTAATTTATTGAGGTTGGCCTTGTTGTGCCAATAGACACCACTTTTGATGTGTCCAGTCTAATATAAATAAAGGTGACTTCTCCATTGAGGAAACACAACACACATGTGATTTTGGAAATCTCTGCAAGTACAATTTCTAGGGTTGAAGTGTGCACCTCTCTTGGGCACTAGCTGATCCAGGTGGATATCGGTGGCCACCCACCTTTTTCGACTGGCTCAACATAGTTTTCTGGCAATTTTGGCAATTTACTATTTTTAGCAGGTTTTAACTTCCAGGGCCATTTTGAGGGCCTAAATGAAGGTTTTTCTGGATTGAGCTCCTCAATGATAGCCAAAGGCATGATTGAGCCTTGAAAATGAATCTCCTCGAGGATACCTTTCCAACGGGCTATCACACACCCAAAATGGAGATCGTATGCAAAAGTTACAACCCCGGGAAGTTGATGTATTAACTTACCCAAACGAGGCCCACATGACTTTTGGCGCTTCATCTCCTAGAGTTAGGTTTTTGGATGTCTAGGGTTTTTGACATTCCTACTTATTGTAAAAAGGCCTGGAGAGCCTCATTGTAACCATCTCTTTGCAAATGCAAGTAGCCATCACATCTCTTCTCAGAGATAAGCTGCCACCATTCTAGTGAGTCTTTCACTCTATATTTTTACAGTCTCTGTACATTTTTTTCATTAATAGAAATCATGTATTATTGTATCTCTATGTTTGTGGTTGCATCTATGATATATTTCTGTTATATTATTGATATATGCGATATATTTGTGCATTTCTTTATTATATCTCCGCTCTCATTTCATGCCGAAAATAATCCAGATCAGTGGTATCAGAGCAGGCTGCTCTTGATCGTTTTTTCAGTGCATGTCCCTGACGAGGTTCGAGTATAGCAAGTTGGGTCTCGAGCTTGTATCTCTTGAAGACAATCGCTCTCGCACACCCAAGAAACCCTCAATGGAGGAAGAAAAGAAAAATGACAGAGTAGATGATCCTATCAATCTGTTGCTTGTGCAAGCTCTCACACGACAGAGGGATGAAATGATGGAGAATTTTTCCCACATTCTTAAACACCTGTCAATAGCATCAAGCACATCTTCATCAAGTGGGCACTTTGGAGGCACCTCGCCTTTCAAGGTAGAAGTTAATTTTGATATTCCTATATTTGAAGGAAAGATAGATGCAAAAGCCCTAGAAAAATGGTTAACTCTGCTAGAAGGTTATTTCTCTGTTCATAATTTTTCCGAAAAAGAAATGATCACCTTCGCACTCCTTAAATATCTCCCTCATGTCAAACATTGGTGGGAAACTTACTGGGAGAAAAGTTCCATAGAGGAGTTTGGAATATATGGGGCCGATCCCACTTGGGATTTTTTTGTAGATGCGGTAAAGGAACAGTATTACCCTGTTGGAAACTATGAGGACTAGTACATGAGATGGACCACACTGCGGCAAGAGAGGGGCCACGTAGTTTCGGAGTTCACCAATACCTTCCATACCTTGTGCACCAAGCTGGGTATCAATGACTCCGAGTGACATTTGGTTCTGAAATACCATGGGACTCTACATAGATACATCCAGATTGAAATGGATTTTCTAGACATCTCATCACTCGGTGCTGCTTATCAATATGTTGTTAAAATTGAGCAGAAATTTAAGCACCAGAACAAATGGGAAATTGGGTCTACAAATCCACAACAACCAAAGTATGACAAAGACGACCCTAACAAACAGTCTCCTGAAAACCAGTCCAAGACACAGGAAAAGAAGGGTCATGGGAATACAAAGAAGGACATTGGAAAATGGTGTGATTTCCACAAAAATCCCTAGCACAACACCGATGAATGTCGCTCAAAACAGTCATTAGTGGTTGAGATCAAAGACAAGGAGCCAAACCCTGATTCAAAATTTGATTATGAAAATACTGGTAGAGGACAGATCATTGACGCAAACCCCGTTGCTATTGCTGCGACTGCAACAATTCAACCGGAAGAACCAATAGATCCTAAAGAGGGAGAGCGCCTTTTTCATTCACAGATGTGGGTGAAGGGGACCCCACTGCATTTTATTGTTGATAGCGGAAGCCAGAAAAACCTCATCTCAGTAGAAGTTGTCAAACAGTTGGGATTGTTGAAAACACCACACTCGCATCCATACAACATCGAGTGGCTTCGGCAAGGACGAGATCTCTATGTCAGCCAATAGTTTCAATTTTCATACATCATCCAACCCTTCAAGGATGAGGTATTATGTGATGTTCCCCACTGGATGTTTGTGATGTTCTCTTGGGCCAACCATATATGTGGAGATTCCATGCTGTTTATGAGTCTCGACCCTGCAGTGTCATTGTTTCTCTGGGGGGTCATCTCTATAGAATACTAGAGGTAGTTCCAACTACTATTCCACCTAAAAATTGCCGCAAGGTAGTATCTTATACTGCAAAATTTAGATTCTTCACAATCTGTTCAAAAGAAGAACAGAAGGACACTGCAACCACTACAGCCTTTCCCCAAGCACCTTCTATCCAAAAAAAGAGGTCAACAAGGTTGTAGCAAAGTGCAAAGATTCCTTCTGCATACCTTCCTTCCATGTAGCTTAACTTGTTGAACAACCTCAGCTTCAATAGGTTCATGGCAGACTTCCACAAACTAAGCAACACGATGTCACCAACAATACAAGCAGCTCACCAAGATGCAGATCCAACAAATGTTTTTCCCTCTCCCCTAGGAACTTAATGCAATGGAGACCATTTCTTCCTAAGGAGGGAGGATTGATATAGGTGGATATCAGTGGCCACCCACCTTTTCCGACTGGTTCAAAATAGTTTTCTGGCAATTTTGGCAATTTACTATTTTTATCAAGTTTTAACTTCCAGGGCCATTTTGAGGGCCTAAATGAAGGTTTTTTGGGACCAAGCTCCTCAATTATATTAGAAGGCATGATTGAGAACCCAAAATGAATCTCCTAGATGATACCTTTCCAACGGTTTATCACACGCCCAAAACAGAGATCGTATGCAAAAGTTACGACCCCGGGAAGTTGATGTATTAACTTACCCAAACGGGGCCCACATGACTTTTGGCACTTCATCTCCTAGAGTTAGGTTTTTGGATGTCTAGGGTTTTTGACATTCCTGCTTATTGTAAAAATGCCTGGAGAGCCTCTTTGTAACCATCTTCTTGAGAATGTAAGTAGTCGTCACATCTCTTCTCAGAGATAAGCTGCCACCATTCTAGCGAGTCTTTCACTCTATATTTTTATAGTCTCTGTACATTTATTTCATTAATATAAATCATGTATTACTGTATCTCTGTGTTTATGGTTGCATCTCTGATATATTTTTGTTATATTATTGGATATACGCGATATCTCTGTGCATTTCTTTATTATATCTCTGCTCTCATTTCGTGCCGAAAATAATCCGGATCACTAGCCTTCTTGGTATTGTGAGCACTCTTTTGTGTGCTAAATTTATGGTGTGGGAGTTATTTCTCTTGAAGAATATACAAAAGGATTGGCTGGGTTTTCTTCCCTTGTTGATAAGGGTTTCCTAGGATACTTCTTGTGTACTTGTGCATGGTGTTTCTTCTTATGATCTTGGTTACTACAAAAAAATGTTTATAGCATAACTACAATTGTCTATGGTTAGAGTAAAATGATAAAATTGGAATAAACCTCATAATTGAGCCTAGCCTAGTGAAAAATAAACATGGTATCATATCTTAGGTATTGAAGAAGACATTGCACAAACCCTCAAAGCAAGCCGCCCTCTTTTTGTAGAACCGTACAACCCTCCTAGGGTTTCCATAATTTTCGTACGACCCCTCTTATTTTTCAGTTTTAGCCCTTAATACTTGGACGTTGGGGATAATTTTTCATAGGAGAGTAGGACCTCCTCCAACGCACCTCTAGAAACTCTCAAAGTGAAATTCTGAGAATTTTGGATTTTTGTCCCTAGGGTTTCTAGGGTTTCACAATTTTTTAGAGATTTTTGGTGTTGGAGTTTCTGCAACTCATTGAAGGATATTTTCAGCTCACCAATACTTTTGTGACTCTCTTAAGGTTTATTTTTGGAAGTCATAAGCCCAACAAAACCTAATGTTGCTAGCCTAGCCTAGCTATTAGGATTTCTAGCCCAATTGACAAAGGGTTGTGAAGAAATATGAAAATATGAAGAACAAAAACTTGGTGGAAGATAGGCTTGATGGATAAAGAAACTTCAACTCTTGGAAGTCAAGAATTCATATCACTCTTGAAGAGGATGACCTATTGAGTTTGATCCAAAATACTTTACTAGAGACAGCTACCGATGAAGAGAAGGAATAAAGAAAGGAAGATGACATCAAGGCAAGGAAGATAATCATCTACTTAGTAAGAGATCTTATCCTACCTCGTATTTCCAACCTGAATACAACTTATGAAGTGTATGAAGAATTGAAGAATATATTTGAGAGTGACAACACCCTCAGAGCCCTTACATTTAAGGTCCAACTTCAAAGTATCAAGATGACAAAAGGTGACACCGTTGCTACCTTCTTTATCAAAATGCCAAAGATTAGAGATCAACTAGGTGCCATTGGAGAAATCATATATAACATAGAACTTGTTTTGACCACTCTCAATAATATTCCAAAACATTGGGAACCATTTCTTCAAAGTATCAGTGGAAGATCAAAACTACCTACTTTTGATCGTTTGTAAACAGACTGTACCCAAGAGGAAATTAATATTAGAGCTAGAGGAGTGGAAGACTTCCCTCCTAATAAAAATCATGCTCTTGCAATTCATACAAAGAAAGGAGGAAGATTTAAAAGAAACTTCAGACAAACATTAAAAGATGAGAAGACTTCATCAACTTCAAGTTATGATTAGAGAAGAGATGTGACAAAGATCCATTGCTTCATATGTGACAAGTATGGACACTATGTGAGAAATTGTCCTACCAGAAATAAAGGATACCAGAAATAAAGGAAGACAATATGCTTCCACCACTAACATTGATCCAGACCCACCTCAAAAGGATGAATACAAGAGAGATGATGGTGATTACTTCCTCTAAACCAAATGCGAGATTGAGAATGACTGCAAATTCAGGTAAATTGTTTGATTTAATCATTAAACCTGTAGTTGATTGCATCTTTGATAGTGAAGGGTATTATCCCTAGTGTGGGAGCCCTCATGACTTCGATCAATATCCATGGTACGAGAGTCCAACCTTTATTGACTGATTATTATTTTAGTATAGGAGGCCATCCCTATGGGAGGCCATATTGGTTATTATACTAGTACAAAGTTCATCAAAATATTGTAGAATCAGTAGAGGACCTGAGAAGACATGAGACATCTCCAGGTTAACAAATAGGAAAAGAAAGATATATATCCTTCAGAATTCAAGAGGGAGATACTTGACTCAGAGGGAGTCAAACTATTTGAGAAGAAGGAAGAGACATTACGTTCTCCCCTTCAGTAGTTCAGAGGGAGACAACTATTGATCTAGTTGATCTAGTTTCTCCAGTTGATATGACGAGAGACATTGTGGTAGGACATAAAAGACTTGATTGGGGTCAACATACTCTACAATAGGTAGAGGGACGTGAAACCTCCCAAGGCACATTTTGAGAGAGAAAGATACCAAAGATATTTTTGAGCTACATTTCAACCATGAGTCACATCATTAATTCCGAGCCTTCTTGTCATGGGGAAGCGACATGTGAGTAGATATGGAAAGATGCCATGACAAAGAATATCAGTTTATATTGAAGAATGATGTATGGGATATTGTTCCAAGACCAGAAGGGAAGTCTGTGGTGAATTCCAAGTGGATCTAAAAGGTGAAGCATGTAGCTAATGGAAGTGTTGAAAATCAAAAAGTGAGATTTGTAGTTAGAGGATTCTCACAAGTAGAGGGAGTTGAATATGATGAGACATTTACTCCAGTAGCTCGATACACTTCCATTCATACGATCATTGCACTAGATACATACATGAGTTGGAAACTACATAATATGGATGGATTATTGATGAGTTTGGGATTCAACAAGAGTGTTACTCATCCAAACCTATATTACCATATTGTTGGTGACGAGTGCTTGATCTTAGTCCTATATTTGGATGATTTGTTCCTTACTAGTTCAGAAAGACTTATTGTTGAATGCAAGAGAGCATTGTCTTTTGACTTCAATATGAAGGATCTGGGTATGATGCATTACTTCTTGGGACTAGAAGTATGATAGAGGAATGATGAGATTTTTCCTGAGTCAAGGAAAATATACAATGGAGATATTGAAGAAACTCGATATAAAAAAATGCAAATCCATGCCTACACTGATGGCGATGGATTTGAAGAAAATGAATGATGTTGATTCAAGTGAGATTGACCCACAACTAAGAGGATCACTGATGTATCTGGTTAACACCATACCTCTATATGCTATGTAGTTAATGTACTTAGTCATTTCATGAGTCAACCGAGACAGACTCACTGGATAACAACGAAACATGTATTGAGATACCCATGAGGAAAAGTTGGATATCACCTAAGATATGCCTCCAGTGTAGACTTGAGCTTGCAAGAATATACCAATACATATTAGGCAAGGAGCACAGTGGACTAGAAGAGAAAATCCAGTTGTCGTTTTACCATGGGGTCTGCCATAGTTTTCTGGTGTAGTAAGAAACATAGCTTTGTGGCCCCTAGTACTGCAGAAGCAGAGTATATAACATTGAATGTGGTAGTTCACGAAGCAGTGTGGCTTCACAAGCTTCTACCAGATTTATTTGATCATGATATGGATCCTACCATTATTCATTATGATAACTAGAGTTGTGTGAAGCTCTTTGAGAACCCTATGTTTCATGATAGGTCAAAACACCTTGAGATAAAATATCATTATATCAGAGGCATGGTGTAGAGGAAATAAATACATGTGCAATACCTTCCTACCCATGATCAGATTGCAGATATATTCACCAAATCTCTTTCCAAGATGAAGTACAAGTACTTTCATGAGAGACTTGGCCTGGTAGAGAATGCCTCCCTAGCTAAGAGGGAGTGTTCATGATTACAACTACATGAGACATTCTCCAGGACAAAAATTGAGTGATTTGGCCTATGAGAGAGCCCATGAGATGGGTGTGTTGTTCCTCTTTGAGATGAAGATGGAACATTGTGTGCCCCTATGTGGGGTGAGGAAGCCCATGAGTTGTGTGTGCCCATGAGATCTGTTTGTTGTTCCTCTCTAAGATGGATATGGAACAATGCATTCCCCTATGAAGGGAATATGCCCATGATATGGGTGTGTCATTCTCTATGAGACAAAGATGAAACGATGTGTTCCCCTATGAGGGGTGAAGGAACCCATGTGATGGGTTTACAGTTCTCCTATGTGCAGAGAGTTGAGATGATGTGATACTCCATATGATTCTCCTATGAGACTAAATGAGATAGAGATTTTTTGTGTAGGACATTCCTATGGCTAAGGACAGGTGGATATCCTAGTGGCTGAGCACTAGTGAGTGTGTGTCCTGATGATTCCCCTAGTTGTGGGATAGATAGTTTTTGACTTGGGCATCCCTGTGGATGAGAACAGGTGGAAATTCCCCTAGTGGCTGAGCACTAGTGGGTGTGCGATATCCCTTTCTATATTGTCTAAGAGTCAGACTTACCTATAACCCTAATTGTGATGTAAAGGGTACAGGTCGGCCCCAACATAAAGTGAAAGTTAATTAATGTAAAATATAATTAATATTGCAATTATTGATTATATTCTGAGTTATTGAGGTCGACCCTTTTGTGCCAATAGACACCACTTTTGATGTGTCCAGTCTAATATAAATAAAGGTGATTTCCCCATTGAGGAAACACAACACACATGTGATTTTGGAAATCTCAGCAAGTACGCGTTATAGGGGTGAAGTGTGCACCTCTCTTTGGTGCCAGTTGTCTTGGTTTTTTGATAACCCTTTTGTGTTCTAAGTTTATGCTGTGGGAGGTATTTGTATTGAAGAATATAGAAAAGTATTGGCTCGATTTTCTTCCCTTGTTGAGAAGGGTTTCCCAGGATACTTCTTGTGTACTTGTGCATGGTGTTTCTTCTTATGATATTGGTTACTACAACAAATTGTTTATAGTATAACTGCAATTGTCTATGGTTCAATTAAAATGCTAAAATTGCAATAAACTGCATACTTGAGCCTAGCCTAGTGAAAAATAAACACTAGAATCATTGGAAAAGGTGCAATTAGAATTGGAAACAAGAATACCAAGGAAGAAAATTTTCTACTAGTGGAAGATATGAAACATAATATTATAAGTGTAAGTAAAATGTGTTACCAAGGTCATAAACTTACGTTTGATTCATAGAAGTGCAAGATAAGCAAAGAAGGTTCAAGGAATTTGATTGTAACATCTGCAAGAACTTTAAGCAACATATATGTATTAAGTGAAATTGGACATGAAAAGTGCTTTCTAGAAAAGGAAGATGAAGGTTGCCTATGGCACAAAAGAATGGTCCACATAAAGTTCGATAACTTCATCAAAGTCAAAAAAAGGAAGTAGTCAGAGAAATTCCCCATATCACGAAACCAACGAACACATTATGCAAGCATTGTCAATGAGGAAAGCAAACAAAGATCAAGATCAAATCAAAGGAATACTCAATGACAAGACCATTGGAAATTGTGCATACTGATCTAGTTGTACCAATTAGAACAAAGGGTTTAAAAGGCGACAAATACTTTACGTTATTAGTTGATGATTATAGAGAAATGACTGGAGTTTTCTTTCTCAGGAATAAATCAGAAGCATTTGAAAACTTCAAGGTTTACAAGGAAATGGTTGAAAATGAAATGGATTAAAAAATAAAATGTTTGAGATTTGATAATGGAGGAGAGTTTACTTCAAAGGAATTTATGGTTTTCTGTAGCAAGCATGGAATGAAAAGGAAATTATCCATTGCTAGGACACCTCAACAGAATGGAGTTGTTGAAAGAAAGAACAAGACAATACAGGAAATGGCTCGAACAATGTTAATGGATTCTAAATTGACAAATGTTTTTTGGACACATGCAGTGCATACAACAATTCAAATTCAAAATAGAGTAATTCTCAAAAACAATAGTGACAAAAATCCCTACGATCTATGGAAATGAAGACCAACAAATGTGAAGAACTTCAGAGTGTTCAGAATTAAATGCTAGATCAAAAGAGAATATGATAGAATGGGAAAGTTTGAATATTGTGTTGAAAAAGGCATACTTATTGGTTACT
>ML790953.1:8095-20651 GCA_009831015.1 Picea engelmannii
CTAAAACTAAATAAAAGAAACTAAACTAACTAACAATAAATAAAACAAACTATTACTAACACTAAACAAACTAATACACTAATCTAATTAATTATATATACACAAACTACTAATTACTACTATATTGACTCTACTAATTAGTTGTCTAACTACTTGTTGTATTATAACTTATTCACAAATATACAATATCTACAACTGGCAGATTTAAATAAAACCTATAAAACTCATGTGCTTTCTGTCCTAAGACAGTTAGAGATATTTTTTGATTTTTTATAATTTTATGAACAAGAAATAACACTTACTGAAATCAAACGATCTAATATACTAAACACACATATATCTAACTAAAAATACTAACAAATATACTAAACAAATAAACAACAACAGACCTGGAAACGCTTCCAATTTGTCCTGTGTATGATGACTTCGAAGCTGGTCGGAGGAAGGAAACTCGCTCCGGTTGATCCAGAAGCTTTTCGTAAACGATAGGCTGCAATGCTCTTTGAGTTATTTACAGGACAAACAAGACATAAAAAATCATAACAATTATATGATTTATAAATCTCTGCAATAAGGGAAACCTGTTATGCAAAAACTTATATTTAATAATTCAACTTATGAAGAAGAGAAATCTGCCATTCACAAACTGAACTAAGCAATTGCTATGTTTTTTATATGCTTGGAAGAAATCAGATATGGATTATATTGATTAAATTATATCAACTGCAAAAGATTAAGATAGCAACAGTAGCCATTAACCAAATACAAATTGATATACATAACATGAAACAAAATATTGATATCATGAGAAGCTAAAGCTGTAACAAAACACCAAATTCCGCCTCAGTCTGTATTAAAATTCCATATCCTTGTTCTCCCACGAATGAGGATAATTATTACACAAAAATAATAAGTATTTATAAGTCTTCCCATAGGGTAAAACCTCCCTGTGGATAGTATCAAACTGTTTACATAATCTGGGAAGATATTCCCAAGATCAACTAAACTAAGAAATCAAAATGCAAGTAAAATCTCTCAAATATCCTCTAACTGCTCATCAAATCCACTGCAATTTCGAATTCATTTGAAATAGACCAAAAATAACAAGTTAGAAAGATATTTTGTTAGCAAAACAATAAAAATTTAATCCTACAGACTTAGCTACAGAATCATTTGATTCTATAGCTAGTCTAAAATAACATACATGATTAGAATTGCAATCAAATCAAATCTTTTAAAAGAATTAAATCCAATTATCTTCCAATGATTATTTAAAACGAATCACTCAAGATTCAAATGATTTTATGCTTCAACATTAAACCAAATCAAAAGTGATTCAAACGAAAACAGGGGTAAGAATACTCTGTTTTACTGTTACCATAAAATCGGGTCGAGCAGTGACAAGATTGTTTCAAATCCAATTGAAAATGATAATGAGTGGTATCCTATGCGATACGATCTAATCCAACACAACCATTTTCTACTCGTTATATCTATAATGATATAACAAAAGATTCATATTGTTCAATCGAATACACAGATGGAAAGACTGTTTTGATTATGTGTAAAAGAAATCACACACAACAGCATCAACCCAACCAAATTTGTGATAAATTTCGATCATTGATCCTTGCACAGTCAACAGACAGGATCGATTAATAGTGATCATAACCATAATAGAATCGACAGAAATGATAACTGTAAACTGGGCAAATAATCAAAACAAATCACGACTGAGTTTAATATAGAAATAAATCGTGAATCTAGATATAGTCAATCTCTTTTTATAAATCCAATTCAAACAGAAAATTCATTGCAATACGAATCCAACCGATAACATGGTCAAGCTAACAGTAAACCAGTGCGAATTAACAGGCTGGGTTTTTTAGCATAATCGTTATGAATTGATTCTATTCACGATTTGGGTGTGTTGTACAGAGTCACATTGGAAATGATCCGAATTGTATTCCTGTTGGTCAAAAGTCATAGGGGACACAAAACCGTAACAATTAACCATATCAAAATTGTTGCCAATCATAGCATATACATTATAACGAAATCAAAACGAAATGGGATTGTGTTCTAAATTGGATATCAGAAACACTTCTGTCTAGAATGGATATAAACGACTTTAATCGACAACAGAGCATCTATTTTAACTCAATCAAACAAATCAAATCCACACCAAAATCAATCAAATCGATGAAAATCCAATTGAAGCTAAACTGGGAAAACGAAAAGAAACGAAATTCCATTTGGTCAAAGCAAAGCTAGAAATAAAATGCATGCAATGTAACAAAACCAATTAATACTGTGAACAGAGCTATTTAAAACCAAATTCAAATTCGTTATATAAACCTGAATTATTTACAAAAAAATGATTGATATCAAACATACCTGTGTGATGTCGAAGCTCAAATTATGCCAACTTAGAATTCACAACCGTTGTAGCTGATTCCACATTTTTAAACAAGATGGAGCCTGTCGTCCTTTATTTCTTATCCGTGGACTATAACTTAGCCTTTTGACTGGTAAGGAGTGCAACCTGGTCCTCCAAAGAGTGAATTCTTGACTGTAGAATAGGAACATCCAGATAATATCTCTCTAACCACGAGCTGCATTGATCACAGGGTGGCACTGCAGGTTTAGACAGAGCAGGAGAGGGTTTGGATAAATGACCGGGGGTTTCACAAGGCAGCTTAATGCCTGGGTAGTTAGGGTCATCCTGTAGGCAGGGGGGTAGGTTTGACACAAAGTCATACGAGGGTTCGACACACAAACCTTGTGAATAGGGGTATTCGCTAGCCAAGAAGCACTCCACTTCCGAATCGGAGTCCTCACTCAACACGATAGGGTTTGGATCGACCAGAGGTTTTGGCTTATTTTGTGCCATCCACGAAATCAAATGGGTATTCTTCTTCCCATTGGCGTTTGCAGTGAGGTTTGCTTTGTGCTTTTTACCTATAGGCTTAACAGTCTCAACACTCTTAGTCACAGTGTGGGGTAGGTCGGTAGGAAGGTCGGCCGAGGGTTTTGGTAGCAGAATACTATAGGCTACTGGGGGTACAGCCTTGTCCTCACTCACCACAGGTTTGTCAACCTGTGGAGGGTTCGAATCCTCAAAATCATTCCGAGCAATGAAATTTCTCCAACAATCTCCATGTAAACTCAAATGACAGACAACAATAAGCTTAACCAGCCCATAATGAAAAAGGATACTATCAGCTTGATTTATTTTGTACTTCTTTGACATTTTAAACAGGCTTCTATGTAAATAATAGGGCATATTGAGATGATAACCCATAAAAACCATAAGCAAACGAAGGTGGTGTAAGAAAACAAACCCATACCGACCCTCACAAGTGATAAACTGCTTGATTATCATCAATAAATCGTGCCAACGTTGTTTGAGCATTTTCACGGGCAAACCTTTATCACATGTGGTAACCTTGCGTGACTGGAAGAGCAGTGTCCATGGGACCTCCTCTACTTTGCAATTCTTGGACCATCATTGTCCAGTGGGAGGCAAACCCGTAGCAAGACTGATAAATTGTTCATCAATTTGCAATTGAATATCGCTGACCTTGGCTCGACAACCATCAAAGGTCATGGCGAATTGTCGAGCTACGCAGAGGTTAAAATCCTCGAATTTTTGTATAAATGGAAGCCACCCATTTTCCTCGAGGTCACTGCGGGCACTGTCAAACATCAACAGAGCTTGCTTGCCATTTGGTTCAGCCCTCATGATTGGGGCCATGGTGCGAGCACATGGTAAGGGTAGGGTTCGAATTCTCCAATGAACAAGAGCAGAGTTGTTCGGTCTAACAACAATGAATGATGAAAGGGGAAGCATTAATGTGCGCATGCGAGGGTGGTGGAGTTATTCCCCGCCATGCATAATAGTTATGGTAAAGTACAACCGACGAATTCCATATCTGTTCAATCAATCATAACATAATTCAAACCATATCATTCGACCATCCAAAGGATCAAATGGTGAGTGATATGCCAACGCGCCATTAACTATAGTTTTTCAAACCATTGATATTCAATGTATAACCAACACCAAGTGTTAACAATGCGCCATTGTATAAATGTTTAATCAAAAGTTTTAAACCATTGTGTCAATTGAATTCATAGTATTTGACAAGCCAAGAGCTATAAAAAGATTAACATAAGGATCACCTTATATATATAAAAACCCAAAATAAACCATAACCCTTATGCAATCCAAAAAATCAATGATTTAGGCAAGTCATAAAAAATATAAATCTATATGCTCAATGCCTCATAAGTTTAATAAAATCAAGTTATGAAAATATAAGAATGTCCAAATAGGCATAGTTCGAGCATCCTTTCAGCCTCATAGCAATAAACCAAAGGTAAGTGCCATAGAAAATATCGATAAAAAGATGACGACAATTCAGATGGTGATCGAAAAGAGACCTCAAAAGGAGAAGTTTTCACGCTTACAGTTGTGAAAACTTAACGAAGACAATTTTGCAAGTGTCGCAAGAAATGAAAATATCGTCTATTTGAAAAATACGACGACAATTTGAAGTTCAAAAGACATAGGTGTAGGCAGCTTATAGGACAATAGAAAAAATATTATTGGCTGCCAACAATGGCGACACACTGGGAGAAACAATTATCTCTGTCAAAAGAATTAAATTCAGATTAGAACAACAAAGAAAATTTCAACTCAAAATAACACCAGAAAATCGTACAAACATCATCATTTACCATCTTTTCCAGCAGTGTTTTAAAAGATGAAAATCGATAATAGTCTTAAGATCAGCAAGTCATGATATTAAAGATAAAATCTTCAATACTGTTGGCATGGCCACTGCTGCCAGCAGGCGTCCATAGCCTCGACAGGGTTGCCATTTAACCCACTCTGACATTTGTATCCTGTCAAGAAGTTCTAGATCAACATAAAGGACATTGAAGAGGTTTCTCATATTTTTTTGCAGATTTTCATGTACCCGACATTGCTTCGCTGCCAGCGGGCCTGTTCAGTACCCCGACGAAGTTGTCTTGGTGCCATGCATGCATTTACCCGCCGCCAGCAGACCTGTTCAGTATCCCGACGGGTTTACAAGCACTTCCCACAGCTCTTATTCATAATTTTATTTTATTTTTCTTGTGTAGATAGCTGAGCGGGGTGACGCTGATAATCTTGATATTTTAACATATTTTTTCAGACCTCATCAGAATTTTTTTTTAACATTGTCCTTTATTTAGTTCCAGAAATGTTTTATTTATAAAAACAACTTCCTACGACAGGGAGACATCTTTTGAGTCATTCCTTTATGGAAAAGGGACAACGTAAAAAGATAATAGATGATCATGACAAACTTTGCTCAGAGATTGAAATCAGTAAACTTCTTTCAAACACAAAATTTTATCACTTTTAATATATCATTGATGTTCGTATAAAATTTTAGAAGTTATTTCAGCGAAGAAATTTTTCTATCGTCTTTGTCTGAATGGCTCAGTGCACAGGTATGCATATTTTACAAAAAAAAAAAGAAAAAAAAGAAAAAAAACTGATCAATTCAAATCAAAATCAAAACAGAAAACAAATGAAAAATGGAAACAAAAACAAAATATTTACACAATATACAAGGGTAGTTATCAAGCAAAGTATCTTTTCAGGGCTTGTCCATTCACCGGGTAGGTGTCAAGCTTCCCTTCGAGATTCTACAGTCGGAAGGAACTAGGACCCAACTTTTCAGCAATTAGAAATGGCCCAAGCCATAAGTTTTGAAACTTGGTGTGCTCACCCTTTCCTTCGTGTGGTTTGTCCCACTTCAAGACGAGATCGCCTACTTCAAAATTTCTATCAGAAGCATAATTAGAATCGAACCAACTTTTAATCAATTTTTGATGCTGATCTAATTTACGCTTAGCCTAGGCTCTTACTTCTTCTAACTTCATCAAAGCGTTAATTCGGTTTTCAAGAGGGGGACAATCTTCTTCTTGGACTTTTTGTGACAACTGAAGTGAAGGAAGAAGAATGTGAGGTGGCAGAATTGCTTCTCTGCCATAAACGAGAAAAAAGGGGGAGTTACCTATAGTGGATTTGGGTGTTACCCTATCAGCCCATAGTGCGCTTAGTAGTGCATTGTGCCAATTCTTGTGATTTTTAGCCACGGTTCTCTTGATAATTTTGATCAAGTTCTTGTTTGTTGATTCTGCTAAGCCGTTGCCCTAAGGGTAGTAACTAGCATAATACTTCAGCTTTATTCCTTTCTCCAGAGCGAACTCACTCATCTCAAGAGAAGAAAAGTATGAAGCGTTATCAAAGACTAGACAGTCTGGGATACCGAAACGGGTGATAATATTCGAGTTTAAAAAAGTAATCACCTGACTTGTGTTAACAGTTCTTAGCGCAACAGCTTTGGACCATCATGTAAAGTAGTCTATGGCTGTCACAATATACTTGTGCTGTTGTGAGGATGGAGGGTTGATAGGACCTATGATATCAAGGCCCCATTTCTGGAAAGGAGAATCTACTGAGACGGGTTGCAAGGGAAAGGCTGGTTTTTGCAACCGCCCTGATGCTTTCTGACAGATGATACATTTATGACACAAGGCATGGGCGTCCCTAAAAAGCGTGGGCCAGTAGTAACCGGCTCTTAAAACCTTATGAGCAGTGGTGTCACCACCGAAGTGACCACCAGCTTCTCCTGCATGCAACTCAAGCAAGACTTTTTCTGCTTCGTCTTTTTCAAGGCAGCGCATCAGTAGGCCGTCAAAATTCTGACGAAACAGTATACCGTTGACTATATGAAAGGAGGCGGACTTTAGTCTCAACGCTCTTCTTTTGGCGGGGTCAAGGTGACGAGGTGCTGATCCATGTTCAAGACAGAATCTAATATCGTCGTACCAGGGACTAACGAGGTTTTGTGCACAACAAATTAAACTTTGATCGCGTTGTTCTGGGTTTGACGTATCATTATCTTCTTGCTATCCAGTTTCTGAATCAACTACCAATTTACACAACCCTTGGCCTCTCACGATCTGAGCTGGGGTGATCTCTAAGTCATCCTCCTGCAAGGAGGTGACCCAGTTGGCTCTCTTCTCTCCTAACTCCTTTTGCACTAGCAAGTTCCTTATGGCAGTGTAGGGGACAATAACTTTCGTCCTTGACTTCAAAAGATATGACCGGAAGTGTTTAACTGCTTTGAAAATAGTGTAGGCTTGCCGATCGACCGCTGGGTAGTTAAGTTCAACACCTTTGAAAGCAGAGCTCATAAAGGCGATGGGTACTTCATTGTTCTCGGAATTCTTCTGAGTTAGGACTGCGACATAGGAACGATCAGAGGCAAAAGTATAGAGTGTAAAATCTTGAGAGAAGTCAGGGCTCATGAGAGACAGAGAGTCTATTATGGCCTTCTTTATGGCATTAAAAGCTTGGTTTTCTGTGGGTCCCCAGTGATATTGTGTGTCTTTCTTAATCAGGTTCTGTAGAGGCCTGACCATTTCGGAGAAACTGGGGACAAATCTCCTCATGAAATTAATCTGGCCTAAGAAAGACTTCATGGATTTCTTGGATGTAGGTGGGGGAAGTTTAGCGATGACTTGAGTCCTCTCGGGGTCAATAATCATCCCATCACTAGACACAATGAATCCTAGGAGTTTACCATGTTCTACTGCAAAAATGGACTTTTTGGGGTTCAAGGAAATGTCGTATTTACGACATCGTAGTAGAATGGCTCGTAAGTGAGCTAGATGATCGTCTTTGTTTTTAGAATAAATGGTCACGTCATCCAAGTAAACTACAACGGAGTGATTGATTAAGCCTCTAAAAGAAATGTCCATTGCTCTCTGAAAGGTAGCACCAACATTAATCAATCCAAAGGGCATTTTGCGATAAGCATAAGTGCCCCACGGGGTACGGAAGGTAGTTTTTAGTTGGTCTGGTGGCGACATCAAGACTTGGTTGTATCCAGAGAAACCATCCAGTAAGGATAGCCTCTCGGAACCAGATACCTATTGAAGGATCTGTTCCATGGGCGTGACAGGATAGTTGTTTTTGTCAGACGCTCTATTGAGGTTTTGAAAATCGACACAAAGTCGAATTTCCCTGTTTTTCTTCCGCACTGGGACGAGGTTGGAAACCCATTGAGTGTGTCTAACAGGAAAAATTATTTTAGCACCTAAGAGTTTATTCATTTCTTTTTGAATGGTCGGTTCAAGTTTAGGATGCATTTTCCTCAGTTTCTGTTGGAAGGGTAAGGTTTGGGGCTTCATCGGGATGACATGCTGTATAATGTTAGGATCGAACGTTTTGAGATCATCGTAGGTCCATGCAAATACATCCTTAAATTCTTTAAACAATTTAACAAAAGCAACTTTTTCTTGCTTAGAACATCCCAAGCCTAAGTTAATACACTGAGGATTTTCACTAGTTCCTAAATTGACTTTTTCATAAGACAAAGAGGAACTATTAGTTTTACAATTGACCGTCTTTTTAAATTTATCTTCAAAATCATAAAACTTTTCTAATCTAACTATGGATTTGGGTATGGAATTTACCATGTCCGACAGAGCTTCAGGAGATTTCTAATCAGGTATTACCATAAAATCGTGCAAATTGTCGTTGTGCGTGCGTTCATCTATCACTGCGCCTTGAAAGGTTTCTTCCATGTGCAGAAAGTTAATGATCTGCTGATCATCGTCAAATACTCTCCAGTTTGTAATATTGTCAGGAACAGATGGTCGAAACAATAGCTTGACGGAGAATGCGTTTGGGGACAAGCCTTCTGCAGGAAGAAGTTTAGAGGCTACATTAGCTAGTAGATATGATTCAACATTATTTAATCTAGGAATGGAATTTATATTGAAAGTGGAAAATTTATTCATTAAACTCCATACCTCAGACTGGTAACTTTTGAGATGCGGGGAAAGACAGTGTATAGAGTCCCTTACCTGTCTAACCACTATTTCAGAGTCGCCAAATACAATCAGGTTTTGAATGTTCATATCCAAGGCTTTTCTGAGACCTTGCAGTAAAGCCTCATATTCTGCGGTATTGTTAGTACATTCAAATTCCAGTCTACAAGTCATTAATGTCTTGTTACCTGCCAGATCGATAATGATGCAACCTGCACCAACTCCTTCTTTAGACTTAGAACCGTTGAAATATAGAGACCAAATTTGATTTCCATTGGGCTCATGAGACTGTTGCATAGAAGCTGTTGGTTGCACAAATGCTATGATCTCGGATTGCTATTCAGGATTGATGACAGGTGAAACTTCAGCCATGAAATTTCCGAAGAAGGTGTCCATCCCCTGGACTTTGGGTGAATCAGCAGGAGGTGTGTACAGTTCATTAGGGTCGTTCAAATCTGTGACCGTGAACTTAAGGTAACGCTCACAATTCACCCTGATCTTGTTGGGCTTACCATTCTCTGGAAGCCATAAGTGAGACCAGTCCGTCGCGAAGTAACCATGTAGTTGCTCCAACCAGTCCCTGCTCAAAAACAGACCATACACTTTTGGAATATCCACCACAATTATATCAATAACCTGATGAACCTTTGGGTTAGACGATAATCTAATTAATACATTTTTTAGTTCGCCTATAACTTTAACATTTGTCCTATCAAGTTGTATGATTTTCAAAGTAGATGGTTCCACTTCGGCGTTAATCTTTCGGCAGACAGACCAAGGCATCACATTAGATGACGCTCCTGAGTCGACCATACAATTATGCACATTTCTGTTGAAAATCTCGAAAGTTAAAAGAAAAGGTGGTACATTCTTGCGAGTACTAAGAGTAGTAGCTTGTGGTTTCTTACTCGCAATTTCTAATGCTACTTTATCTACATTATTTACATTATTTACATTATCTACATTATTATTTACAGGGGTTACAGGAAGGCTTCCTTTATCTTGAGGATCAAGATTATTTTTAGTGGAAGTCTTCTGCAGAACTTTGCTTTGCACAACCTTGTTACCATTTGAATTACCATTCTTGCCATTCTCTGAAATATTTTGCATCATCTTCTGTAACAAAAATGGAAACTTCAATAACTCATAAATAGAAATGTTATCCCTTAATTTTTTAAGATCTTCAACAACATCAATCTAATTTGGGGCCGACATTGCTCTGTTTAGCTTCTGCTGATTTAGATGGCTTTGGAGGTGAAGTTGTAGTGTTCTCGGTAGAAGGATTATTAGCTATCTTGCTCCTAGTGTTATAAGGGTGAACAGTCTCGAAGTTGGCTTGAAAGATGCTATCCGAGAAGTGTCCGAAGATGTTTGGAGAAGACTCTTCTTCTTGAATTGTTTCCTGTTCAACTACCTTTTGAGGAACATCAAGGGGCATCAAGTTATCTTGGGCTTCTAGAATTTTCTGAAGAGCACATTGCAAGCTTTCTAGATTTAAGCCTTCAGGGTTTGGGTTAGGTTGGTTGGTAGGAAAAGGCTTTCGGAAAGGGGGTTTGTAGGGTCCCTTACTCGAGGAAGCTTCTTCAGTTGACCTTTTTAAAACTATAACTTGATTAGACGGTTTTTGAACAACTTTAGTTAAATTTTCCAAATCAGAGTTTTCAGGTTGTGTTTTTCTTTGAGTAGGTCTAGGGAGAATTTCAATCTTCTTTTTGGAAGAAGAACTAGTTTCAGTTTCTTTGCTAGAAGAGTCCTTAAGGCTAAGTATGTCTTTTTCAATCTAGGTAGCCTCCTCGAAGGCTTCTAACAACGTGGCCTTTTTAGATCGTTTTACCCAAATAGCTATACTGTGATGTAGAGCTTTAGTGTAGTAAGCTATTACAAGACTCTCAGCAGCCATAGAATCTGTAGGGATTCGATTTTTAAGCATTAAGAATATTTGATTAAAATCTTTAACTTTTTCTTTCGGGTTCATTTTTAAGCTTGAAAGGTCCATGACTAAAACTTCTGGAGGTTTACCATCTCCGAATTTTTCCAAAAAGCATGACTCAAACTTTTCCCAAGACACTATGGTATGGGGCTGTTGGGCAAAGTACCAAGTGGATGCATTACCCTCAAAAGTGTAAGGGAACAACCTACAGACAACGTCTTCATGTTCAACATTACGGAGTCTGATGGCTAACATAAATTTTTTGATATGATCTTCAGCTATCTATTTTGAATCGGGATCAAAATTGGGAAGCCATTTCTCCGGGTGCTTAGGTAAAGGGTGTTGGGCTCCAGGTACAACTACAACGTCCTGGTCCAACCAGGGTCTAGCAGGGTTGTTCTGATTTTCCATTGGGGTAGTGGGTGTGGAAGGCTGAGAAGGTGAGTTGCCTTCGTCAGAAGAGGAATCTCCTCCAGAAGAAGAAGGAGATGAGGGAGGTGGTGAAGGAGGTATCCCAAATCCTCCTACAGCAGGATTTGTGATTGGATCTGTAGGATTCACAGTGAGGTTAATGTCACCTAATTGTTCTCTGATGTCAGAGAAATCCAAAGGTTGACCCCACAGACGGTTTGGTCGCCTCAAACTGGCTAAGGCACTATGTGTTTTGATAAGAGATTGACGAACGATCTCTTGGATATCACCACCTGTAGGATTAGGAGTTGCTGGCTCAACTGTGATTTGTGGATCTTCGGTTGAAGTAGTTGCTGTTTGAAGGGGAATATTATCTTGTGAATGGATTCTAGTCACTATAGGTGAGCAATTGGGGGGGGGAGGAGTCTTGCGACCACCTCATGCCATTACTTTAGTTCGGCCCTCCTTCTAGCACTATTTGTTGACGGGCGAAATTAACCGTCCACCAACTGAGAGAGTGGAACCGGTCCGGGGTTGTCCAATAACCCAAGCCGTTTGGAATGAACCACTCTGACGGGTTTAATGGCTTCGTTGGCCGTTCTAAGAAAACCAAAAAGAAAACTAATCTAAACTAACTAAAATTAACTAAAAAAAATAAACTAAACTAAACTAAATAAAACAAACAAACTAAAACTAAATAAAAGAAACTAAACTAACTAACAATAAATAAAACAAACTATTACTAACACTAAACAAACTAATACACTAATCTAATTAATTATATATACACAAACTACTAATTACTACTATATTGACTCTACTAATTAGTTTTCTAACTACTTGTTGTATTATAACTTATTCACAAATATACAATATCTACAACTGGCAGATTTAAATAAAACCTGTAAAACTCATGTGCTTTCTGTCCTAAGACAGTTAGAGATATTTTTTGATTTTTTATAATTTTATGAACAAGAAATAACACTTACTGAAATCAAATGATCTAATATACTAAATACACATATATCTAACTAAAAATACTAACAAATATACTAAACAAATAAACAACAACAGACCTGGAAACGCTTCCAATTTGTCCTGTGTATGATGACTTCGAAGCTGGTCAGAGGAAGGAAACTCGCTCCGGTTGATCCAGAAGCTTTTCGTAAATGATAGGCTGCAATGCTCTTTGAGTTATTTACAGGACAAACAAGACATAAAAAATCATAACAATTATATGATTTATAAATCTCTGCAATAAGGGAAACCTGTTATGCAAAAACTTATATTTAATAATTCAACTTATGAAGAAGA
>ML790953.1:20701-38001 GCA_009831015.1 Picea engelmannii
ACTTATATTTAATAATTCAACTTATGAAGAAGAGAAATCTGCCATTCACAAACTGAACTAAGCAATTGCTATGTTTTTTATATGCTTGGAAGAAATCAGATATGGATTATATTGATTAAATTATATCAACTGCAAAAGATTAAAATAGCAATAGTAGTCATTAACCAAATACAAATTGATATACATAACATGAAACAAAATATTGATATCATGAAAAGCTAAAGCTGTAACAAAACACCAAATTCTGCCTCAGTCTGTATTAAAATTTCATATCCTTGTTCTCCCATGAATGAGGATCATTATTACACAAAAATAATAAGTATTTATAAGTCTTCCCACAAGGTAAAACCTCCCCGTGGATAGTATCAATCTGTTTACATAATCTGGGAAGATATTCCCAAGATCAACTAAACTAAGAAATCAAAATGCAAGTAAAATATCTCAAATATCCTCTAACTGCTCATCAAATCCACTGCAATTTCGAATTCATCTGCAATAGACCAAAAATAACAAGTTAGAAAGATATTTTGTTAGCAAAATAATAAAATTCTAATCCTACAGACTTAGCTACAGAATCATCTGATTCTGTAGCTAGTCTAAAATAACATACAGGATCAGAATTGCAATCAAATCAAATCTTTTAAAAGAATTAAATCCAATTATCTTCCAATGATTATTTAAAACGAATCACTCAAGATTCAAACGATTTTATGCTTCAACATTAAACCAAATCAAAAGTGATTCAAACGAAAACAGGGGTAAGAATACTCTGTTTTACTGTTACCATAAAATCGGGTCGAGCAGTGACAAGATTGTTTCAAATCCAATTGAAAATGATAATGAGTGATATCGTATGCGATACGATCTAATCCAACACAACCATTTTCTACTCGTTATAGCTATAATGATATAACAAAAGATTCATATCGTTCAATCGAATACAGAGATGGAAAGACTGTTTCGATTATGTGTAAATGAAATCACACGCAACAACATCAACCCAACCAAATTTGTGATAAATTTTGATCATTGATCCTTGCACAGTCAACAGACATGATCGATTAATAGTGATCATAACCATAATAGAATCGACAGAAATGATAACTGTAAACTGGGCAAATAATCAAAACAAATCATGACTGAGTTTAATATAGAAATAAATCGTGAATCTAGATATAGTCAATCTCTTTTTATAAATCCAATTCAAACAGAAAATTCATTGCAATACGAATCCAATCGATAACATGGTCAAGCTAACAGTAAACCAGTGCGAATTAACAGGCTAGGTTTTTTAGCATAATCGTTATGAATTGAATCTATTCACAATTTGGGTGTGTTGTACAGAGTCACATTGGAAATGGTCCGAATTGTATTCCTGTTGGTCAAAAGTCACAGGGGACACAAAACCGTAACAATTAACCATATCAAAATTGTTGCCAATCATAGCATATACATTATAACGAAATCAAAATGAAATGGGATTGTGTTCTAAATTAGATATGAGAAACACTTCTGTCTAGAATGGATATAAACGACTTTAATCGACAGCAGAGCATCTATTTTAACTCAATCAAACAAATCAAATCCACACCAAAATCAATCAAATCGATGAAAATCCAATCGAAGCTAAACTGGGAAAACGAAAAGAAACGAAATTCCATTTGGTCAAAGCAAAGCTAGAAATAAAATGCATGCAATGTAACAAAACCAATTAATACTGTGAATAGAGCTATTTAAAACCAAATTCAAATTCGTTATATAAACCTGAATTATTTACAAAAAAATGATTGATATCAAACATACCTGTGTGATGTCGAAGCTCAAATTATGCCAACTTAGAATTCACGACCGCTGTAGCTGATTCCACATTTTTAAACAAGATGGAGCCTGTCGTCCTTTGTTTCTTATCCGTGGCCTGTAACTTAGCCTTTTGACTGGTAAGGAGTGCAACTTGGTCCTCCAAAGAGTGAATTCTTGACTATAGAATATGAACATCCAGATAATATCTCTCTAACCACGAGTTGCATTGATCACAGGGTGGCACTGTAGGTTTAGACAGAGCAGGAGAGGGTTTGGATAAATGACCAGGGGTTTCATAAGGCAGCTTAATGCCTGGGTAGTTAGGGTCGTCCTGTAGGCAGGGGGGTAGGTTTGACACAAAGTCATACGAGGGTTTGAAACACAAACCTTGCGAATAAGGGTATTCACTAGCCAAGAAGTGCTCCACTTCCGAATCGGAGTCCTCACTCAACATGATAGGGTTTGGATCGACCGGAGGTTTTGGCTTATTTCGTGCCATCTGCGAAATCAAACGGGCATTCTTCTTCCCTTTGGCGTTTGCAGTGAGGGTTGCTTTGTGCTTTTTACCTATAGGCTTAACAGTCTCAACACTCTTAGTCACAGTGTGGGGTAGGTCAGTAGGAAGGTCGACTGGGGGTTTTGGTAGCAGAATACTATAGGGTACTGGGGGTACAACCTTGTCCTCGCTCACCATAGGTTTGTCAACCTGTGGAGGGTTCGAATCCTCAAAATCATTCTGAGCAATGAAATTGCTCCAACAATCTCTGTGTAAACTCAAATGACAGACAACAATAAGCTTAACCAGCCCATAATGAAAAAGGCTACTATCAGCCTGATTTATTTTGTACTTCTTTGACATTTTAAATAGGCTTCTATGCAAATAATAGGGCATATTGAGCTGATAACCCATAAAAACCATAAGCAAACGAAGGTCGTGTAAGAAAACAAACCCATATCGACCCTCACAGGTGATAAACTGCTTGATTATCATCAATAAATCGTGCCAACGTTGTTTGAGCATGTTCATGGGCAAACCTTTATAACACGAGGTAACCTTGCACGACTAGAAGAGCAGTGTCCATGGGACCTCCTCTACTTTTCAATTCTTGGACCATCGTTGTCCAGTGGCAGGAAAACCCGTAGCAAGACTGATAAACTGTTCGTCAATTTGCAATTGAATATCGTCGACCTTGGCTCGACAACCATCAAAGGTCATGGCGAATTATCGAGCTACGCAGAGGTTAAAACCCTCAAATTTTTGTATAAATGGAAGCCACCCATTTTCCTCGAGGTCACTGCGGGCACTGTCAAACATCAACAGAGCCTGCTTGCCATTTGGTTCAGCCCTCACGACTGGGGCCATGGTGTGAGCACATGGTAAGGGTAGGGTTCGAATTCTCCAATGCATAAGAGCAGAGTTGTTCGGTCTAACAACAATGAATGATCAAAGGGGAAGCATTAATGTGCGCATGCGAGGGTGGTGGAGTTATTCCCCGCCATGCATAATAGTTATGGCAAAGTACAACCGACGAATTCCATATCTGTTCAATCAATCATAACATAATTCAAACCATATCGTTCGACCATCCAAAGGATCAAATGGTGAGTGATATGCCAAAGCGCCATTAACTATAGTTTTTCAAACCATTGATATTCAATGTATAACCAACACCAAGTGTTAAAAATGCGCCATTGTATAAATGTTTAATCAAAATTTTTAAACCATTGTGCCAATCGAATTCATAGGATTTGACAAGCCAAGAGCTATAAAAAGATTAACATAAGGATCACCTTATATATATAAAAACCCAAAATAAACCATAACCCTTATGCAATCCAAAAAATCAATGATTTAGGCAAGTCATAAAAAATATAAATCTATATGCTCAATGCCTCACAAGTTTAATAAAATCAAGTTATGCAAATATAAGAATGTCCAAATAGGCATAGTTCGAACATCCTTTTAGCCTCATAGCGATAAACCAAAGGTAAGTGCCATAGAAAATATCGATAAAAAGATGACGAAAATTCAGATGGTGATCGAAAAGAGACCTCAAAAGGAGAAGTTTTCACGCTTACAGTCGTGAAAACTTAACGAAGACAATTTTTCAAGTGTCGCAAGAAATGAAAATATCGTCTATTTGAAAAATACGACGACAATTTGAAGTTCAGAAGACATAGGTGTAGGCAACTTATAGGACAATAGAAAAAATATTATTGGATGCCAACAGTATTACCTGCTAATTTAAATGATCTTCCTGATAATTATGTTAAAAATCTACCTAAATTTAATGGGGAGAATGATGTAACAAATGTAGAACATTTGGTATTCTTTTAAGAACTTGTTGATGTGGATGGATTTGAACATGAGGATGTATATATGGGGCTTTTAGTGCAAAAATTTGAGGGAGAAGTAAGACTCTAGCTTAGAGGATTACCTCCAAATTCTATTAATTCCTATGAAGCCCTAGAAGATGATTTACTTAAAAAATGGGGTGAAAAGAAAGATCGTTTATATTATTTAACTGAGTTTGGGACATTGAGGAAAAAGAACAACGAGTCTGTATCAGACTTTATTAAAAGATTCAATAAAACATACAACAAAATCCTTGCTGATGTTAAGCCATCACAACCTACTGCAAAAGTTACTTTTGCAGGAGCCTTTGACCCATACTTTGCATTACTATTAAGAGAAATAAGGACAAGAACATTAGCCGGAATGCAAGAGGATGCAATAGAAATTGAATCTAACATGCTAGCATCAAGCAAAATTAAAAATAAAGTTGAAACTGGAGCTAGGGAAGATATGATATTTAAGGAACAAGGAGGGCCATTAGGCTCGAGGAAAGATATTCAAGATGAGAAAATTAATGAAATGGCCAAGTTAATTAAAGATTTATTAAACAAGTTGTCTAGGATGGAAATGGAGAGGGTCAAGCCTGAACCTAATATCATAAATCCTAATCAATTTAGGAGAAATGTTAACACTAACCCTCAAATTCAATAGAGACCTCCTAGGAATGATGATTAGAAAATTCAAGTGCCCTTTAAAACTGAAAATTTGATAGATGATGAGGACGAAACATAAGATGAACTTAATTTGGTTGATGATGATGAAAATAATCCACATGTAACCCAAGAATATTATGAGAAATCTCTCAGTTTTGGACAATTTTTCAATGAAGAGAATATATATAATCTGGATGATTATATATGATTTGAGACCTAGATGAAAGAAAGTTGTTGATCAAAATCCACCTAAGAAAAAACCGACCAGGGATAAGAGAAATGAATTTTTAGCTTCAAAACAACCCATAGATCAGCGAACAGTTAAAACTCGTCCTATAACCAAAATTCAGGCAACAACCAAAGAGAAAGAGATAGAACCAAAGGAGCCAAAAAAATCTATTGGAACTTTTAATTTAGAACATGAAATAAATAAGATCAAAATTCCAGTGCCTCTAGTTGAGTTAGCAAAGTTGTTTATAAAAATCAGATTTCAAAAATCATTAATTTTTCTCATTCTGAAGTTAACTCAAATATCATTAATCTTCAGGATGAACGAGCGACAATCATGTACAGACCAAATATGGAAGATAATGGTGATTCTATGGCACCTTTTTAAATTCCACTAACTGTTCATGATCGCCTTTCACATAACTGTATGTTGGACTCAGTAGTGTCACGCAATATCATGCCTAAAGTTATCATGGAAAATTTGGATTTACAAATAACTAGACCATATTGAGACTTCTATTCATTTGATTCGAGAAAAGTAAAGTGTTTTGGTATGATTAAGATTTGGTGGCAAATTTAGCCCAAATTCCTTCCAAAAGTATTTTAATGGATATTGTTGTGGGAGATGTACCTACTAAGTATGGAATGCTTCTTTCAAGATCCCGGGGCAGTAAGTTAGGGGGTTCTTTATAGTTGGATATAACTATGCCACAATTCCAAATTTTGGTGGGGAGTTCACTCGATTATATAGAGAGACTAAAATGGCTTATACAGTCAACGATCCACAACACCCTCATAATTATCCAATGTATGTTGCAGATCAAGACTTGGGAAACTATATAATATATGTAAATAGTGAGTTTGAATCTTGTACAGAATTTGAACAGTTTTTTGAAAATAAAGAAGATGAATAAATTGAACATGGAATTTGGGAAATGTATTTTGATGGTGCCTCATCCTTGGAAGGAGCAGAGGATGGTATAATGTTTATTTCACCATTAGGTACTAAAGATTTTTTTTTTTCTTATAAAGAGTTTGAAATTGGTGCTTCTAATAATGTTTGTGAATATGAAGCCTTAGTTATAGGATTAGATGAATCAAGAAAATTAAAGATAAAGCATTTAGTAGTTTTTGGACATGCCAAGCTTATTGTCAAATAAGTGAGGCAAATTTATCAAGCTAAACATCGTAGGATGAGGGCTTATAGGAATCTTGTGTGGGATCTTATTGATAATTTATTTTTGTCTTTTAATATTACCGCAGTACCCAGGTTCCACACAATATGTCATCTAGCGCCCTCGCTATTGCAACCAGTACTTTTAGGCCTCCAAGCACTCCTCATCTGAAATAAAAAATTGAAATGTAGCATAAATCTTCCATTCCAGACAATACAAAACATTGGCAAGTCTTTGAAGATGACCAACAAATCAAAAAAATTATGGAAATGGTAGATCAATTTGTTGAATTTGATAGATGAGCAAAATCAAAATGATCGAAAATGGAAACAAGGTGAGAATCAGACTGATCAAGAATTTCATGATAGGATTGTTGGTCAGAAAATGTTGTTATTAAAAAATAATCAAAGCCCAAAGGGATTGATTCCATTAGAAAGAGTTTTTGACCAAAATGATATTCCTGTTAAGTCTTCTTCAATGCAACCACAATTAGAGAAAGTAGAATATTGTAACATTGGATTTGATGAAAATCCTTAATTCATTAAATTATCAAAATATTTGCCTCATGGGTAAAAACATTAATACATTGATCTAATCAAAGAATATGTTGATGTCTTTGCATGGTCTTATGAAAACCTTAAAACTTATGATACCAGTATTATACAACACAAAATTCCTCTAAAACCTGGTATCAAACCTTTTAAGCAAAAACCAAGGCAGATTAATCCTCTTTTTCTTCCTATGATTGAAAAATAAGTTAACAAATTACTTGATGCCAAAATCATAATCCCTCTCAGATATTCTACTTGGGTATCTAATTTAGTACCAGTCAGGAAGAAAAATGGGGAGATTAGACTTTGTGTGGATTTTCAAAATCTTAACAGAGCTTCATTAGAAGACAATCACCCTCTCCCAAAAATGGATCATGTCTTAGAAAGGGTTATTGGGGCAAATGGGATTTCTATGATAGATGGTTTTTCAGGGTACAACCAGATCATAGTCCATGATGATGATAAAGAAAAAATTGTTTTCACAACACCTTGGTGTACTTTTATGTATGATAAAATGCCGTTTGGACTAATAAATGCAAGTGCAACTTTCCAGAGAGAAATGGACATTGCATTTGTTAATGAAAGATATAAGTTTGTAGTTATCTATCTTGACGATCTAACCATGTTTTCAGATTCTGATCATATTCATTTGAAACATTTAAGACAAACATTTGTAAAATGCAGGAAGTATGGTCTATTGTTAAATCCTTAAAAGTCTCATTTTTCCATGCAGGAAGGAAAGTTGCTCGGTCATATTGTTTCAAAGGATGGAGTTAGGGTTGATCCCAAAAGAGTTGAAGCCATTCAAACAATAAGTCTGCCCAGAAACAAGAAAGAAATTCAGAGTTTCTTAGGTAGAATAAATTTCTTGAGGAGGTTTATGCCTAATTTTGTTGAAATTGTGAAAATTATTACAAATATGCTTTAGAAGAATTTTGAGGTAAATTGGACTTCATAATCAAGAGATTCTTTCAATCGCATTAAGAAAGGTTTAGGAGAAGCTCCTATTTTGTTAAGTCCTGGTTTTTCTAAAGATTTTATGATATTCTCTTTTGCATATGAAAATACAATAACTGTTGTCTAGTTACATAAAAATAATGAAAAATTGGAGCAACCAATTGCATTATTTAGCAAAAGTCTTAGGGACTCTGAATTAAAATACAACATCCTTGAAAAAAAATCCTATGTAATGGTAAAACCTTTAGAAGCTTTCATAACTTATGTTCTTCATTTTAAAATCATTGCATACGTACCAAACAATTCGGTTAAAGATATTTTGGTACAATTTGATAGTGATGGTAAAAGAGGAAAATGGTTAGTTAAAATTCAGGAATATGATTTAGAAATAAATCCAAAAAAGTTGATTAAGGGTCAAGGACTAACAAGACTATTAGCTGAATCAAATCTTAAAGTTCTTGGAATTAATCATATTTCTGAAATTTCTGAAGATCCTTCTTTTGTAGCAAAAGAAACTTATGTTCAATAGTCTATGACAATCAATGAAATTTTTTCTTTTTCCAAATGGTATCGAAATATCATCTTTTATCTTCAAAATCTTCAATGTCCTCCAAATTTGAATCCACCTAAAACTAGATCATTAAAACTTATAGCTGTTAAATATTGCATTATAACTGAACAACTTTATTGGAGAGATCCACTTGGTTTCTTTTTAACTTGTCTTATTGAATATGAATATGAAAATGTCATTGACGAATATCATAAAGGAATCTGTGGAGGCCATCATGCTTGGAGGGCTATTGCATATATAATCCTCATAAAAGGATATTATTGGCCTAAGCTATTTGCATAGGTAAGTTCTAAGGTCAGGGCCTGCAAAGAGTGTCAAATATTTGCTGGAAGACAATGCTTACCCTCTTTGCCTCTAGTACAAGTAAAGGTCGAAGCTCCATTTTAACAGTGGGGTTTGGACTTTATTGGAGAGATACATCCTCCTTCTAGTTCTCAACACAAATGGATTCTCACTACTGCAGATTATTTTTCAAAATGGGTGGAAGCAATTCCTACCAAAAATGCTACTAATGCAATAGTAATAAATTTCCTAGAGGAAAATATTTTAACAAGATTTGGTTGTCCAAGAAAAATCATCATAGACAATGCCCAAGCTTTTAAATATATGGCTGTGATTGTTTTTTGTCAAAAATATAACATCATTGTAGGACACTCAACTCCACATTATCCACAAGGAAATGGTCTTGTTGAATCTTAAGAAAAAAGCTTAATGAGGATAATAAAAAATGTTTTAGACAATAATAAAAGATAGTGGTACATTCACTTGAAATATGCTCTAAGGGCCAACATGATTGGTACTAAAATATAAATAGGTACATCTCCTTTTCAGTTTGTTTATGGAATGGATGCTACTTTTCCTATTAATCTTGCTTTGCCTATTTTAAAGTTGTTTCATGAAGTAAATGAGGAGCCTAATGAGTTGACTAGAAGAACGAACCGATTGGTTGAAATACAACAAGTCAAAGATTAAGTTAATGAAAATTTCCAAGAATACCAAGACAAGATGAATAATTTTTTGACAGAAAGGCAAAAGAAATAAGTTTTCTTCTAGGATATTTGGTACTAAGATGAGATGCTAGGAGAGAAGTTCCTGGAAAGCATGGAAAGTTTGATCCTCTATGGTTTGGACCATTCAAAATTGCTACGATTGAAGGATTTAACTATTTTTCTTTACAATATTTAGATGGATAAATTATGAGATCTCCTATCAACGAGAGATATTTGAAACACTTTATTCAATAGTTCAGTTTTTAGTCCATATTTATTTTTCACTATAAATACCGGTTTGGATTGGATTTACATTGGCAATTTACTTTCAGTTTTGGTCTTGGTTGAATTAAGAACTCATTATATGAATTTTTATTCAATTAAGGTCTATTGTGATTTATTCTTTAAAATTTTCAAAAGATTTGAAGAATTTAAGTTCTATCTGACTGTATTTGTTAGTTTGCTTGTGATATATAAATAAACTCATGATTGAGTATTTCTTTTAAAAAGTAAATTTATTTTTAATATCTAGAATTGAATAAAGGAAAACTGAAACTAATTCTTTACTTAATTTATATTACTAATCTTTATAGAAATGATGGGAAAATATTGATAGATAAACTTTAAGCATGCTATTTTTTACAAGTATTGTAAATAACTTTTTTATTCTTTATTGGGTATGAAATGGTATATTGAAGGTAATTTCTTTGAAAAATTATACTTTGATATTAAATGATGACCGGTAGTCTTCTCAAGAAATAAAATAAAATGAAGTTTTGGCATATCTTTTTGCTCATAAGAAAAGGTATAGTTAATTTTTAGAAGCTATTAATTTTGAGGTTATCCTAACATGTAGTGAGTTCTACTTTACTATTTATTTTTAAATAGTCATCATCCTAGAGTGTTTTAAAACACATTGATTGCCCCCATCCTATAACAATAAAGCAAAATATCAAAGATAGATGGTGAAAGGAAATTCAGAAGACTGATTGCCCCCATCTTGTATCTAAAATGAGATGATGAAAGAAAATTCATGTAAATGATTGCCCTCATCTCAATGAAATTAAAAGTTAAAATAGTGGGATGGTGAAAGGAAATTCATAATTGGGGGATGCAAACATCTTCATTGGGGCTATGGATGCATAGCTAGAAGGGAAGCAATGTTTGTGATGAATATGATGAACTGTAACTACACTTCTATAAAAACCATGTTATTATTCCTTTTCAAAATTCTTTGTATTCTATCCAAATGAGATCTTATTCAAAGAGATGAATGAATGGTTGTAATCTTGAGAAATGACAATTATCAGTTTGATTCTTAATATTTTAACCTTACTCATATTAATTACCTTAGATAGCTCCAAAGTAAACTTGGATAATTTTTATTAGCCTGCTTGAAATTTAAAGATAAACATGTTTTAAGGTTAGCCTATCAATTATTCCCAAAATTTCTGATAGGAGGTTGTTATTAAGAAGTGAAAAAAATTAGTTTATGTTTCATGAATTTTGCAGAATAATGACTCCATTTACCCAATAAAGGCACTTGGTATGCAGTTCTTTAGTGCCTCACAGGGAGCCACAATACCCAGTTGGAGCCAATGTTAGGACATAGAATACATTTTTTAAATTAAATATTAAAAAAATTCTTTTAAATAGTTTAGTTTTAATTTTACATTTCTTTAGAATAGAAACATTTTCGTCCCTTGGTAAATCTTTAATTTTGTTCTAAATACGTATTAGTCTTTTTATTTTATTTTATTTTTTGTTATATTGATTTTTGTAAATAGATTATTATTTAACTTAGGAAATTTTAAATATTTTTATAATTCATTTGTGATTTGTCCTGAGTGGGCCTAATGGTTAAGAACATGTGTTTCCTCTTAAGAGGTCACAAGTTCAAATCCAGAGGGGGGTAGGGTATGTATACCTTCGTAGAATTTACCAGTCAAATCGCTGGGCGGAGGGGGGTCCCTTGTCCCACAAACAAGGGGGTCTCATACACCAATTTGGTGTGGTGGCTTGGCTGTGACCTTAAAAATAGATTATTATTATTGTTATTATGTATATAACTTTATTCTTATATGTTGACAGGGCGGGTGTAATTTGATCCATCAATCAAGAGGTAAATACGATCAACGGTCTGCGCACATCGAAAAAGAATGAAAGTTAATTTAAGTGGCATAGTGCGCAGTGATATGACAAGGGTTACCACCTACGTGACATATCAAAATCTCAGCTCACTGCATGACTCACCAAGCCATTCTCAAAACCACTTGCCACATCACGAGCAATGTAAAAAGAAAATGACTTACCCTTTTCAAAAACCACCCGTGTCAGGTGAGTAATTATGTTTTGCATTTGGATTAATTAATGTAAATAACCTTGTTTTGATTACTTAATCACATTTAGGTTTAGTAAGGACAAAATATCAAAAAATGGTTCTTTGTTTTTATTCTCTGATTGGTGGACTGTTACTATTGCGAGCACGAGAATATTTGGAGATAGCATTTTCTAACGAAAATATCACCAATAAATGAAGGGTTTCCATTAGTCAGCCTTTTGGGTAGGAACTAAAAGCCTCTTTGTCCTTATTCTTATTAGAAAAATGTCAAAATCACCAGTCTTAACCGAGTCAAAAACCCTATTAAGCACATAGACCTTTCTAGAGGAGAGAGATTCCTAGATTTTCGATCCAAAAGTTTCTTCCGATTTATATGAGCTGCATAATCTAGCCCAAACTAGGTATATGCAATTGAATGACGCTTTTAATGTTTGGGGTTCAAACTTGACTCAATTTATGGCTCCACAAGTTTATATTTTCCCAAAATTCATACATTGGTGTGCTCAAAGATATATTGAATCCACTAGAAGCTTAGTAAATAGGAATGGAACTTTGTTATTTGATATCACAAATGAATCTATTTCTCGGATGCTTAGGGTTTCAAAATTTAACGATGGTCAAGCTATTAGTGAAGAAACCTTAATAGTTAGTTTTAATCAGTCAAGTGTCCAAGAATGCCAATATTTCGTTCAAACTTTGATGAAAGATAATATTGGTATTTCTCGTGATCTAAAGACCTACAAAACCAATATTTTTACACCGAATATATAGGAAGTAGTTTGTATGATATGCTCAATATTGTGTTATGACTCTGATAAAACTATTGATAATATTATTTTAGGGTTTTTGGGGGAAATTTTCCCTCTTACCATAAGAATGACGACCAAATTTTGCATTGCACAGTTTATTTAAGACTCTATTCATGAACAACTTAAAGAATTTCCTTTAAACAAAGATTTTCGTTTCCAGTCAAATTTGGTGTACCTACTCCTTTTTCAGAGAAATAATGAATTTCATTGTTTATACTTAGAAACTGAAAATGAAGTTAGAGATCTTGCCTTGGTTATTCATTCGACCCCTCTAGTTTGAAGTAAACCTCAAAATGTGGGTTTTTTCTGGTTATGTAAATTCATTCATGTCTATAGTTTATACTCTCTTTCATGAGCAGAATCCCCCCAGAATTTTCTCATAGATTAAGAAGTTGTGGTATGAATATTCAGAAACCCAATTAGGATATTGGTTCCTTTTCAAAGGACATACAAAGATAAGGATGTATGGTGCAAAGGTTGAACCTTTTAAACTTCCAAATTTCTTAACCATGAGAATTTTTTTATTTATAATTCATAGGGCAAAGCCTTAATGTTGTGGAGGTTCATTTCATCCCCAAAAGAAAAAAAGACTAACTTTAAGCCCAAAAGGGAGGTTGGAATTTTTATTGTGCATAACAGGTCAGCATTGTAGTTGCTGGAAACAATGTTGCAAGAATTGGGAGACAAGCCTCAAATAGCCAACACAATCATAAGAGTTCCTAACTCAAAGACAAAAGAAGAATTAAACCAGATTGGAGTTAAATATAGAACAAGTGAAATTATGGATTTTGAAAAAGTTCTAACTAAAAGGAACTTAATTCAACAATTTCAGAGTAAACTTGTTCACCTTCAAAGAAATGTGCAATGGTATAAACATCATTATAAAAAGATGGTGGAAATGGGATTACTTTAATATTATGGTAAAAAATGTATTTTTCTCTCTTTACCAGAATATCAACAATCATTAATCTCAGCAAGGGAAAATGTAAATAAATTCAAGGGAGTTACTAGGATATTAAAAGGTCAAACCATTTTTGATCCCCAAGAACTCCAACTGCCAAAATGGAGTCTTACACACTTATATACATTCATTTTTATTCAAAATTCACAAAAAATTGCGGGTACTCCTCCAGCATGGCCTCCTCATGCTCCCACATGGCATCTTAAGGACCATATCAAGTCCATTGAAACTTTACCAAGATGATGGATTTATTCCAGAGAACTTTGACTTTCTGGTCTAGGATGCGCATTGGTTCCACCCGAAAGTCCCCTTCGTGCTCCACCTAGATCACAATCCAATATTTTTTTTTTGTTTGTTAGTTTGTCTGCAACTTGTGGGACTAACCTATGGCTAAGAAACCACAACTTAGGGGCATCTAAACTGTCAAAATCACCCAGGGATCACAACCATCTTTAGCCACACCAACCCTTAACATGGCTGTATTTTTTTCCCCACAGTTTTCGAACCAGTGACTTTAACATCACGGAGTACCTTAACAACACACTCCATCACTGACTGTCCTACACCTTATAGATCATAATCCAATAAATTACATGGTTAGGATCAAGCACATATTTCTTTAATAAAGAGACATGAAACATATTATTAATTCTCATGGATGCAGGAAATGCAATCATGTATGCAATTGGGCCTATCTTCTCTAAAAATTCAAATGACCACAATATCTCACTGCCAACTTGGGGTAACTTCCCAATCTTAGCGAGCTCCTTTTTGCCTTTAATTTTAAAAATACATGCTCATCCACTTTGTATTCCCTGTATGTCTTGATTTTATCTGTTGTTTATTTGGGTTGGTTTTCATTGATGTCAACCCTTGAAGAAATTCCGATAGCGAATTCCGGTAGCACAAAGGTTTGGGTAATGGACCCGAGTTTGTTTGATGTATAATGGTATGAATTTTAATATATTTGAAGGTAAGACTATTCTAGATGGATAGTACATGTCATGCCATTTACGGTGGTATGTGGATCATCACATAACTCCTCACGGTTAGAGAGTTATGGCCATGTGAAGTTGGAGAACCCTCATGAGTCATCTAGAAGCCCCAAAAGGTCAAAGTAGTCAAAGTGGTTGCAAAGAAGAAATTATTTAAATAATAAAGTGAAGTGATGAGTGTACTATAAGTAAAAGTGGATACAAAAGAAATTATTTAAATAATAAAGTTAATTGAGAAATTACTAAGCGGACAAGTGGTTAGAAGTGGGTTAGCCTTAAAATAAGGAAAATGGTTTAAATGTAACCCCTTGAGGAAGCTACATAAAAGTATAAATAAGAGGCAAGGGTCTCTCATTTAATAACATTTGAGCATATTGAATATATAGAAGTGACCAAGGTAACCAAAGGATATCTAAGGCGAATTTTAGATGGAAGGTGAAGTAAAGAAGACCAAAATTCAAGGGAGGATAAATTCTTTTGATGATGCTTTCTAAGGTATGTTATTTACAGGTCATCTCACCATTTTTGCAATAATTTTTTTTCTAGAATGATTCAGAACATGAAATGTGGAAGCCATTAAGGAAACATATCCAAGTAGTTGTGATAAAAATTTAAGCTTGTAGGTCGTTGTATTTTTGGAGTTACATTCCGTGGAAAATAAGGTTTCTGGCTAGTCCTGAAACTAGTCTAAAACATGTGTTTCGGGTAAAAGCATCATAAATTATTCATAACAGATCCAAATTCAGTAAGAACAAATGTATTGGTTAGAGTACAGTCTTTAGTATTATGTGTACCATTTTCATATCCATAAAACAAATATTCCGTGTGGGCACACTCTACAATTTCGCTCTCTAGAATAAGCAAGAATTCAACAAGGTATGTCATTTTTGCTATAACTGCTTTTCTGAGAGGTTCCAAGTAGTGAAACCTGGAAGAATTGCATAAAATATTGTTGGCCCCTAACCAAGTTTTGAGGATACTTGGTCATGATTGAACTATTTTTGGGACTTCGACAGGCTGTCGAAGACGGAGCGCAAGAAGAAGAGGGATCGCGGGATCTCAACCCCTTTATAGGGCTTTTTGGGTTTTGGGATCATGTAACGGGTATGGGAAGGTTGACCCATGGGTTTACCCATGCCTAGGCCCACTTTTGTAATATATATATATAGAAGCTATGTGATGTATAAAGTAGTAGTGATCGATCTATGTGATCGTAGGATTGTAAGTGCTTTGTGCATACTATGTAAGACTGGTAAGGCTAAGTGCAAGGGACTGTAAGAGATCGAGAGGAGGCTTTGTGTTGAACCTAACTCAGGGAAGGAGGATCTAGCAAAGTGCGCAGATCTCCTGTCCTATGCGGAGTAGGGTTTTTGAGGCTCTGTGCATGTAACTGATTAACATAAGATAGTAGAAGAGAAGAAGAGTTGGTGGACTTAGCCCTAAGGGGGGGGGGGTGAACAATGTTTATGTTGTATTTCTCTACTTTGTGCGATGTGTTGGTGTGTTTATGCTTGACTTGCTATGATATCGATGAATGTTAGATAGAACTAATGTTGCTTTGTTCTTATAAAGGGGAACAAATGTTAGATCTAATCTATGTGAGTATGCTTAGTGCCTGAAGCTGCTAGATTCAATATGTTCCTTTTATGCTAAGTGCTATTAGATGTGGATCTGGTTGAATACTGCGATGCTCTGTAATTAGGGTTTGTCTGCACTGTTACTAAGGACTGAATATTGATGAATGTTTACTGCTAAGTGTTCTGTTAAAATTTAGAATCATAGATCTGTGTCCTAGCTAAGGTTGCAGACATCTGAATCCTGCAACCACCCCCGCCTCTACCACAGGTGAGACTTTATCTACTTCATAGGTGTTGCTGAAAGGACCGGTAGTTAGGGTTTTGTTGGTGCGTTGTTGTAGCGTTGAACCCTATTAAGAACCAAATATCAATATAGCATAGAAAAACCTCAGAATAAGTACTCAACGCCTTGAAAAAGAGAGAACTTTAGATAATAAGCCTCTTCGAGGGGGTAACCTCCTTATGCCCACATAAATGTACAATTCCCAGATGATTCAAAATGAAAATGTCTCCTTGGTATATATAGGAGACTAGGAGGTATAATTACAACTAATGGAATAATGCCAACATAAATAAAATAACATTACTAATCTAATATGCCCCAATTAAGGGGTAATGAGCCACTATTTAGGGAATAACATGCCCCTCCCTTTGAGACAAGTGTTGTCTGCAACGCTTGAATAACTCTGGATGCTTCTGTATAAAAGACTCATCTTCCCAAGTGGAATCTTCAGCCGGTAGTTTCCTCCATTTAATGAGATACTCTGAAATGGATCTATTCCTCAGCTGGAAAATTCTTGTGTCAGTGATGGATTCAGGCTCCAATATGATTTTTCATTCCTTGTCAAGTTCTGGCATTATAGTTTGAACTGGGATCTTGTCACCTATAACCTTCTTTAAGCATGAGACATGGAAAACTGGGTGTACTTGTGAAGATGCATGCAAATCCAATTTGTATGCCATAGTACCAATCTTTTGCAATACCTTATAAGGGCCATAATACTTTGGTGATAATTTATTATCCTTCTTGGCTTGCTTGAGGGACATCTATTTGTATGGTTGTAGTCTTAAAAACACCGAATCTCCTACTTCAAAACTTCTTTCACTACAATGTTGATCTGCTTGTTGTTTCATGCGATTTTATGCCATGGTTAGGTTGTCCTTTAATATCTGGCGAACTTGTTGTTGATGCTTGATGTGATCTTCCACTGCTTGAACCTTAGATTTTTATTTTAGAGAAGAAGTGATAGAAGGAGGGTGGTATCCATAGAGTGCCATAAATGGTGTCATTTTTGTTGCAGTATGAAAGGAAGTGTTATACCACCATTCTGCCAAGG
>ML790953.1:43374-55003 GCA_009831015.1 Picea engelmannii
TTGGCATTCCCGTTTATTGTAAAAGGGCCTTCAGAGCCTCATTGTAATCATCTTCTTGTGAATGCGAGTAGCCGTCACATCTCTTCTTAGAGATAAGCTGCCACCATTCTAGCGAGTCTTTCACTTTGTATTTTTACAGTCTCTGTACATTCCTTTCATTAATAGAAATCATGTATTACTGTATATCTGTGTTTATGGTTGCATTTCTGTTATATTATTGAACATCTGCGATATCTCTATGCATTTCTTTATTATATCTCCGATCTCATTTCGTGTCGAAAATAATCCGAATCAGTGGTATCAGAGCAGGCTGCTCTTGATTGTTTTTCAGTGCATGTCCCCGACGAGGTCCGAGTATAGCAAGTTGGGTCTCGAGCTTGTCTCTCTCGAGGACAATCGCTCTCGCACACCCAAGAAACCCTCAATGGTGGAAGAAAAGAAAAACGATGGAGCATACGATCCTATTAGTCTGTTGCTTGAGCAAGCTCTCACGCGACAGAGGGACGAAATGATGGAGATTTTTTCACACATCCTTCAACACCTGCCGATAGCATCAGGCACATCTTCATCAAGTGACCACTTTGGAGGCACCTTGCCTTTTAAGGTACAGGTTAATTTTGATATTCCCGTATTTGAATGTCAAATAGATGCAGATGCCCTAGACAAATGGTTAAATCTGCTAGAAGGTTATTTCTCTGTTCATAATTTTTCAGACAAGGAAAAGATCACCTTCGCACTCCTTAAGGCTCTCCCCCATGTCAAACATTGGTGGGAAACTTACTGAGAGCAGAGTTCCACAGAGGATTCTGGAATATATGGGGTTGAGCCCACTTGGGAATTTTTTGTGGATGCGGTAAAGGAACAGTACTACCTTGTTGGTAACTATAAGGACCAGTACATGAGATGGACCACACTACGACAAGAGAAGGGCCAATCAGTTCCGAAGTTCACCAATAGCTTCCATACCTTGCGCACCAAGTTGGGTATCAAAGACTCTGAACGACATTTGGTTTTGAAATAGCGTGGGGCTCTACATATATACATCCAAACTAAAATGGATTTTCTGGACATCTCATCACTCGGTGCTGCCTATCGATATGCTGTTAAAATCAAGCAGAAATTTAAGCACCAGAACAAACGAGAGTTCGAGTCTGCAAATCTACAACAACCAAAGTATGAAAAAGACAACCCTAACAAACAGTCTCCCGAAAACCAGTCCAAGCCACAGGAAAAGAAGGGTCACGGGAAGACAAAGAAGGACACCAGAAAATGGTGTGATTTCCACAAAATCCCCTGGCACAACACCGATGAATGTCGTTCAAAACAATCATTGGTGGCCAAGATCAAAGAAAAAGAGCCGAACCATGATTCATAATCTAATTCTAAAAATAATGGTAAAGGACAGATCATTGATGCAGACCCCATTGCTATTGTCACGACCACAACAATTCAAACAGAAGAACCAACAGATCCAGAAGAGGGGGAGCGCCTTTTTCATTCATAGATGTGGGTGAAGGGGACCCTGCTACATTTTATTGTTGATAGCGAAAGCCAGAAGAACCTCATCTCAGCAGAGGTCGTCAAACAGTTGGGATTGTCGACAACACCACACCTGCAACCATACAACATTGGGTGGCTTTGCCAAGGACGAGATCTTCGTGTCAGCCAATAGTGTCGATTGTCATACGACATCCAACCCTTCAAGGATGAGGTATTATGTGATGTTTCCCCACTGGATGTCTGTGATGTTCTCTTGGGCCAGCCATATATGTGGGAATGCCATGCTATCTATGAGTCTCGACCCCGTAGTGTCATTATTACTCTAGGGGGTCATCTCTACAGGATACCAGAGGTAGTTCCAACTACTGCCCCACCTAAATAGTGCCACAAGGTAGTATCTCATACTACAAAATTCATCTTCTCCACAATCTGTTCAAAGGGTGAATAGAAGGATATTGCAGCCACCACAGCTTTGGCCAAAGCACCTTCTATCCAATAGAAGCAGGTCGACAAGGTTGTAGCAAAGCACGAAGATTCCTTCTGCACACAGTCATCTAAAATAGTCAGACTGGTTAAAAAGGTCCAAACCTTCCAGCCATAGGTTCGTGACAGATTTCCACAAACTAAGCAGCGTGACTTCTCCAGCAAGACAAGCAGCTCACCAAGATGCAGATTCAACAAATGATTTTCCCTCTCCCCCGGGAACTCAATGCAATGGAGACCATTGCTTCCTAAGGAGGGAGGATTGATCCAGGTGGATATTGGTGGCCACCCACCTTTTCCAAATGGCTCAAAACAGTTTTCTGGCCATTTTGGCAGTTTACTATTTTTAGCAGTTTTTTGGGTCCTGAACTTCTGGAGCCGTTTTGAGGCCCTAAACGACGTTTTTTGGGGTATGTTGCAGTCAAATTTCAACATGAAATTTCATGGAAAATGTTGTAGTCCTCGGATAGATCTTTCCAATGGGCTATCATACGCCTAAAACAGAGATCGTATGCAAAAGTTACGACCCCGGGAAGTTGATGTACCAACTTACCCAAACGGGGCCCACATGACTTTTGGCGCTTCATCTCCCAGGGTTAGGTTTTTGGATATCTAGGACTTTTGGCATTCTCGTTTATTGCAAAAGGGCCTTCAAAGCCTCATTGTAATCATCTTCTTGTGAATGCGAGTAGTCGTCACATCTCTTCTCAGAGATAAGCTACCACCATTCTAGCGAGTCTTTCATTCTGTATTTTTACAGTCTCTGTACATTTCTTTCATTAATAGAAATCATGTATTAATGTATATCTGTGTTTATGGTTGCATTTCAGTTATATTATTGAACATCTGCGATATCTCTGTGCATTTCTTTATTATATCTCCGATCTCATTTCGTGCGAAAAATAATCCGGATCAGATTAGTGGAAGATTTTGTCTCTAAAGTATGGATCTATGCATGTTTAATAATATTTATCCTAGCTTGAAAACTAAGGCACTGATAGAAGAAAGAAGATTTGATAAGAGTAGATCTGATAAGAATAGTGAAAGATATGTTATACCTATGCATAGAAATAATGTTTGGACTAACGAATGATGCAGGACCCTAGAAAGAATTTGTTGCAGGTTAGCTACTATGATCCTAGTGCACAGTACATGAAAGGCTGGGGATCATTTAAGAGAAAGAAAGGATTAACCCTTTGTTAGAGTTGTAGAAGACTAGGACATCTGGCTAAGGAATGCCCTGGAAAGAGACCTAGTTGCCTCTGTTGCAAAGCTCTGGACCATGAAGTATTGGATTGCCCTAGAATGATTGCTAAGGTTGAAAGAATGAATATGAACCAAGAAAACCCTAAGGTAGATCCAAAAACTGAGATTATGATGGAACCCCAGAAAGGATCAGAGAAAGTATTACTACAGATGCAAAGAACCTTGAATGACCACTGACATATCAACTTATCATAGATCTTCAAAGAAAAAGAATGCATTGAAGTAAGAATAGGAGACTTTGACATTGACTGTGTTCTGGATGAGGAAACACAGGTGAATATCATGACAGAAAGAACTTGGGAAGCCATAGGAAGGCCTGCTATGATTCCTTCATTGGGAGGTGTTGACACGAAGTTTAATTTTTTACCCTTTAAACCTGAAATTTCGTTATTTCCTAGTCATGGAGCCACCGTTAGTTCTAAAAAGGAGTAAAAAATATTTCAAATTTTTCGGGTTTCGGTATTCGGGTTTTCACAATGTATGATTTTTAGTTAACAACTCCAGAGTCCCAGTGCCAAAATCCCTAAAAGGATTTATATTAAAAGAAATAACAAAGAAAAAATGAATGTTATAAGTCCCGAAGCGCTTTTCACAAAGCACCCTTTAATCGTGATTAATTAAACTCTTAAACATAATCAACAATTCATTAATCTTTCACGATTCAGGCTTCCTTGTATCAAAGTGCTATCAAAATATCGACCCTCGAATTCTTGATTCCCGATTTTCTGAAAAGTAGAAATTAATTACTAATCTCGATTAATTAAAGCATTAATACAAGTGATTAGCGCCTAAATTAATCCCATCATGATTTCTCGATTCGGGGTTTGCTTATGACATACCTCTTGGCGACAGGATCCCCGAAACTCCGAAATGCAAAATTGCAATTTTTTAACAATGTCTAAAATTAAATTAAGTTAGGTTTAAGTGGGATTAATGATGACTCAACTACTTTTCGTGTTTCGCATTTCAGAAATTGTCGAAAGTAGTCCTTTCGAAACTCCAGTTTTGAAATCGCCGATATGCGGCAGTATTAATAATGGACAAATGGAGATATTTTTGACACAAAGGCATATATCCAAGTGTATCTTCCCCATTAAAACATTAATTTCTTATCCCTTGTGTCAATACGCTCATTGTAAGACAAGTTAAAGGTTAATAAAGGTTATGAATTTCGAATTTCATTCTTAATTTTTACAATCAGGAGTGAGTTGCATTTATCCAGGCTTATACATTTTTCCCCTGCAAACAATTTTTCAGCCTAGTGCCAACATTATGGCACCTAAGAAAAGTGAAGAAGCAACTGAAATCTCAAGCCTGAAAAGAGATGTCATATTTGATACTACACCGCATGCCATTGATTGCATCAAATCCTAGGGGCAAATTTTCAAAACCTTGGACTACGAAATCAAGAATTTTCCCGATGATTCTGATAACAAACTCCGAGATATAGCAGAGTTTGAGCTTCACAAAGTAGCTACATGCCCACGACTCATGTCATACAATGATATGATCAGTTGGGCCTTAGAGAGAACAGACGTGTAGACGAGAAGCATTTTGGATAGCCAAGGGGTCTTTGTCGGCTCTTTTAGACTGGAGCATATACAAGTAATGTATAAACTATCTCCCAATTCTAAATATATTTATAATAAATAATTCGTAAGCAAATTTCAAAGGAAAGAATGCACAGAGGCAGACCAAACATACCCCGACATAATCAAAGACTGGTGGGGACACCTAGCAAAATTTAGGGCCGATACCCATGGCGTTTATGCCACAATCTCATTGAATGAGTACATGGTCTATGTGGCTATGATGCTATGTAGACTTTTCGGGAAGAAAAGTCCTACCCATTTCCCTGCAGAATGGGTGCCCCTTTTACATGAAGCAGCCGAAGGCTACAACTTCAATTAGAACAAGATTCTATTTGATAACATAGCTAAGGAAGTTATAGAGTATCGAACTACGAGATCCAAAGGCTGACCAATAGCCTTTTACATATATGCATACATTATGGATGATATATGTTTCATGACTCCTTTCCCTTTGATGAATTGGAGTTGGAACCCAAGATGAACTGAACCCATTCATGAATATCATTCTAAGCTTCTGGAAGAAAATGCTAAGGATTATTTTTATGAAATTCGTCATTTTGTAGTGATACCGATGCATCAGATGCTGTATGGCTGTGCACCCCCCTCGTATTTCAGAGTCGGTCATAGGAAACCTTAAGGCGGTTGTCGATTGGTTTATCAAGGAGAATTTCTCCCATATCAGGGTTTTTGGATGTTCGATCCCTCCTCAAGCACTTCCAAAATTCCTCCCTGATAGACTAGTGTGCAAGGAGGTAGCTCATCATTTTATAACATGCAATATAGGGATAGAACTGAAGATAACTCAGAAGAAGTTTTGGCTAGTCTTTCCTGTGAAGATTGGTAATTTTTCGCTACTCAACTTGGGTCATTCCAAGGTTGAAGCTGCAACACTAGAAGAGGTCAAGTTGGTAGATCTCGAACATAGGAAACATGACCCTTATCAAGTAGTGGAAAATCACATGGCTCATTGTAGCATGAAAGCATATGAGCATGAGAAATCCCCTTGCTATGACATATTCAAAGGGGACAAAACCTATGAGGAGGTGTTAGACAGGATCCAGACATTACCATTCGACTTGCAAACCAATCTTCTAACCTTCTAGAGACACAGACGAAGTGGTTTTCCCAAGGTACTACAGGGACAGTCAACAACCCCTCCTCCAGCACAAGAAAATACACCCCTGAGTTCTGGACAAGAAGTGCAGGATAAAGTAGACACCGAGGAAAATCCATAGGGGACCGAAAGGTCTTCACAAAATGAAGAAGTCCCATAGACAAAGAATCCAGGAGCAGAAATAGAAAGAAGTTCCGGGACACCTCCCAAGTCCAATAAACTGATTCCCCCTTCATCATCTACTCCCCCTTCATCATCTACTCTTCATTTTGATACCTCCAAGACAACAGAGGAAACAAAATCCACAAAGATGGGGAGTCCCATTGCTTCCTTGACCCCTTTACATTCTACTTTTGGGCTCCCTCAGATGGTTGTCATATATGCTAGTGATCTTACCCCTATCTCTAGAGAAGAGATACCTCCCTCTGATTACTTTTTCAAGAAAAAGAGGAAGGTTGTGTTAAAGCAGGAGATGTATATGAGAGAAGATGGTATGGTAAAGAAGCACAAGGTGTTGGTAGATGGGCATAACTTGGAAGAAGAAGATTTCGCTACAAAGGTAGCAGGTTCCATGGGAGATTTGGCAATAGAAAATCTATTCACTGTTGACAACATGAGAACAAAGCTAAAAAAGAGTAACCACATGATAGCCCAGTTGCAAAACCAGTTAAAAGATACTGAGAAAAATATTAGAGAAGAAATAAATAAAGGTTTGGAGCAGGCCAGAGCTGTTGATAAGCAAGAAATTAAATTGCTTAAGTCAAGTCTAGATGAAATGAACCAGAAGGTGCAAACGATTCAAATGTAGGTTATTCAACAAGAAGGTCTTGTAAAGAAACTACAAGCCAAGTTGAATTTGACAGAAGGCCAGGTTATAGACTTGAAATTTTTTCAGGTCCACTCACTGGAGGTGCATACAAAGATAGAAGTCGAGCAACAAAAATTGATCTCTAAGATAGAAATTATTCAGGATTATTTTCAAGAAGTAAGTAAATCCATTGATAGTATTATTTTGCAAGAAAAGGAGGCTAAAGAAGCAATGACTACTTTTCAAAAAGCAGTTGTATGCTTAGGGAACGAGTAGGTATCAAAAAATCCATAGCTATCTGTCACAGAACAGATCAGAGGTGATATCATGCTCAATGTGTGGGAAACAAACATAGCCAAAAACAAGAAGATATCCAAAGAAATCAAAGATTATTGCGAAGGAATCTTTGATTTTTTGGACAAGGGATCATTAGGTATTGGAAGAGATAATTGCACTGGGCTAATATGAAATTGATGGAAATTTCACAGCTAAAGGAAATTGATGTTACCCTAATAGACAGGTGGCTGGTATAACCAAAATTAAAATTGCAATCAATTAAGTTCGTTGATAAAGGGTTTGAAGACTGATTTCTGAAAGTTCCGAGAAAGTTTTATCTATTCGAAGCAAAGGATCTTCCAGTGCCTCCTAGAAGCTTTGTGTACTTTCTGGAAAAGTGTGTTGAATGTATTGGATCAAAAGAAGGAGATACTTCAACAAAACAATGAAGTATCATTTTGAAAGCTTATATTATCGAGACAATAGAAAAATAAAAGACAATCATGCAAACGGTTGAGGTTTGCATTTTTGTAACTGTTTGCCCCTAGGAATTAGGAAATCACCAACCATGAGGTATTGGTGACCATGTATAAGTATAATTTGAGAAGATCGAAAGAGGGATTTTTCTGGGCACATTGTAATGAGGTAATTATTAAGATTTTTTGAATTAATACGAATGCAAATTGAAGATTCCAGATCTTGTCGAGCTTGAGTTGTGTGCTCCTCTGTTGTTTCATTTTATTTTCACATATATTATTGATGAATGATTAGCTGCAATTTAGTACAACCTCTACTATGGTGTTAATTATTCTTGTCATTTAACCATTTACAGTTTTTCCTTTGTATCGGCTATCAGTAGGTACAAGACCTGTGAATGTTTTAGATTTCAATATCATATGCTTCATTAAAAGTTTTCCTGCCTCTTTTCTTCTTCTATCACAAAGTGAGATTCCTCTTTAATTGATGCCTCACCTTTTTTAACAACTTTATGTTTTCTTTTCACTTCATGCATATTCCCTCTTTAAAATTTAACTCAGACACAAGAAACGACCTTTAATTTTGTCATGCTATTAATTCATATTTTGAAGTTCTTCTTACATATTTTGAAACAAAAATAACAATCCCTAAAAGAAAACACATGATTTTATCTCTCAAATATTTATCCCTCATGACTGTACCAGTTACAAGACAACCCAAAATCGAACCCGGCCTATCATACCAAACAAGTATCGCTTTAAATTTCTTTAACACCATATTACAAACAACAAGCAACTGGGTTGAGTTGGAACATTCATGGGCAACAATTGAAAGGGACATTAGCATCCAAGAAAATTGGGAAGATAGACAGAGACAGTTAAGAAACCGGCCCTAGCCTATCCTTGTATAACTAACTTTTTATCCCTTAGCTCTCTCTGCCTTTTTCAGATGCCTTGACAATATACTTTAGAGCCTTAAAGTATAAACTTAGGAACAAGATCTTTTTGACGCCATTGTTGGGGAACGAAGAAACGAATCTTTTCCCTGGGGAGAATGACATTGACATTTTCTTTCTTTGATAGTGAAAAAATATTGAAAACCCTATAAGGCTACCTTTATTTTTCACTTGGTGACTCCATAGTGATTAAATTGGATCTTAACCGAAAGAACACCAGGAAAAATCTAGACGACAAGCAAACTTTGCCTGTTTCTGACCCAGAAAAAATTTTAAAATCAAGAAGATACCTTAAGCAGACTGCCTCATCAACAAATGAGATTTATCAACCTAAATTTACACAGTCTGACCCTAAGGATCTACTTGGATAATCAAATACTCCACCTCTTTGCAGGGAATCATCTACTGATAGGATTGTAACCCCCGAGTTTGATTTGGTTTTACCTAATTTTAAGACTTAAATTTTCTCAACTGTTTCTTTCACCAATAGAGGAAGAATATCTACCTCACTTCCTGCTTCGACCAACCCCTCTTCACTTCTCGAGGTTCATTTTCCTACCTCTCAAAACCCAGACAATTATCCTAAACATCTTGACTCAACTTCTGTTGATTCTCCTATATATTCACCTTGTGAGTCTGAAGGAACCAGTCCACATTTTCCTAGTTTCTATTTCTCAAGTTTACTATCCATTGATAACCGATTTCCTGAAACCTTTCCTTATAATCTCCAAATTTCAACCTCTAAATAATCAATGGTTGTGGCAAGAGGAGGTGGGGCTGGAGGTGCTGCCGCGGGTGGTGCAGGAGGAGGAGGAGCAGGCAACCAAGTAACACTCCCTCAAGTATTTACAAAAGTTGTTGCCAGATATGCCCCTCTAGTCCTCCTAGACCCTCTCCATGACTTACCGGAAAACTACATGAAAAATCTGCCAAAGTTCATGAGAGAAGGTGATTTAACTGCAACCGAACACATCTATTTCTTCGACCAATTTGCTGACATCCTTGGACTTGAGCACGAAGATGTTTACTTGAGACTCCTGGTTCATACTTTTTAAGGACAGGTGAGAACCTGGTTCCAAGGTCTAGCAGTAGGATCTATACATTCATACAGTGAACTTGAAAACGCTTTTATTAGACAGTGGGGCGAACATAAAGACCATCTCTATTATCTAACTGAATTTGGGTCTCTAAGGAAGAAAAAATATGAGTCAGTCCTCGAATTTACCCAAACGTTCAATAAGTTGTATAATAAAATTCCAGCCGAGGTCAAACCTTCCCAACCAACAGTGAAAGTAACTTTCGCTGGAGCTTTCGACCCTGATTTCGCCCTGCTATTGAGGGAAAGGAGATCAATAGACCTCACTAAAATGCAAGATGATGCTTTAGAAATTGAATCAAACATAACGACATCAGGAAAGCTAAAAACAAAATTTGAAACTGGAAACAAAGAAACCAGAAGATACAGAGAACAAGGAGGACCATTTGGATCGGGAAGATCTTCGGAAGATAAAATAGACGATATGGCGAAAATCATCAAAGAACTGTCGAATAAGATCTCAATAATGGAGCTAGATCAAGGGAATAATGAGCATTTCCCCAGAAAGGATTTCAAAAGGAATCCTAACCCTCAAAATCAACAAAGGCAAATTAAAAATGAGGATCAAAAAATCCAAGCCCCTTTTAAAAGTGATAATTTCATAGGAGGAGAAGATGGGGAAGATTTTGAGGAGCTAGACAAAGATATAAATAATCTTGGTGATGACTGTCTAGAACCTTATTTGACAAGACAATATTATGAAAAATCTTTAAACCCAGAACATAGATCTAATAATAAAAAAAGCAGTAGTATTACGAAAGATTCAACCTATCAGGGAATATCAGACGATATAATGGCTGAGCTCCACCAAAAGTACAATCTAAGGCCTAGAAACAGGGTTTCCACAACCGCTCCAGTGAAAAAGATCCTGCCTAGGGGTGAAAATGATGAGGCAATTTCAAAAATAGCTGAAAAGTAGACTGCAAAAACTAAGATCATTGACCCACAACCTATCAAGACAAAGTCAGTGGAAACACCACCCTTAAACACATAGAAATTGGAGGCCCCTGTAACTGAAACAAAAGCCTCACAAAAAAATAAAGATAAAAAGAAGGGGCCAAAGACCCAAGCCATAGAAATTGACAAAACCATAGGAAGTTTTAATTTGGAAAATGAAATCAATAAAATCAAAATCCCTATTCCTCTTGTCGAACTGGAAAAAAACCCAATATACCGAAAACAAATTGCTAAAATAATTAGTTTTTCAGAAAATGAAAGTCAAGTCGATGTTATAAATTTAGAAGACGAAAATCCTAACATAATTTTCGGCCCACATTTCGAAGGTGCCAAAGACACTGTCACCCCTTTCTACATCACGCTGACTGTTTACGATCACCTGCTCCATAATTTCATGTTAGATTCTGGAGCCTCTCACAATGTAATGACTAGGATAGACTTGGTCTTGAAATCACCAGACCCTATGGAGATTTATATTCATTCGATTCAAGAAAATTTAAGTGTATAGGCATGATAGACGACTTAGTTGTTAACCTTTCATAGATACTTGCAAAAAGCATCCTAATGGATGTGGTGGTCATTGATATACCCTCGAAGTATGGTATGCTCTTATCCAGGTCCTCGGGTGCTAAACTTGGAAGATCCCTCCAACTTGATATGACATATGAAATGATTCCAGTCTTCGGAGGACAATTCACGCATTTGTACAGAGAAACGAGGTTAGTGTTTACTGTAAGTGACCCACTTAACCCAAATAACTACCCTGTTTATATTGCTGATCAGGATCTAGGCAATTGTATTTTCTCTATTGATGATGATATTTATGTATGTATAGAAGAAAGTTATACATAAAATAAAAAAGAAAAAGAACAAATAAAGCACAATGTATATAGCACTGGTGTTTGGAAAATGTTTTTTAATGGTGCCTCGTTTTATTTTGGGGCAGGGGATGGAGTGATTTTTGTTAAGCCCTAATATTGGCTCATTACCCCTTAATTGGGGCATATTAGATTAGTAATGTTATTTTATTTATGTCGGATTTAGGCCATTAGTTGTAAATTAGATTAGTAATGTTATTTTATTTATGTCGGCTTTAGGCCATTAG
>ML790953.1:63043-73461 GCA_009831015.1 Picea engelmannii
TCTTGACAATTAGTATGCTATTTTGTTCACAGGAAAGTTGTTGACGAACCAAGAGACTAGAGATACTAAAAAGGTGACATGCACAGATATTTATATTAAGTATCTTCTAATGAAAAAGGTAATAAATAAATAATCTTTTGGCTGGCAACACAAGAGCTACTAAAGGTATGAAATTCAACCTTGAAAATTCAAGCTAAATTACCCTAAGAGATACAGATGAATAAATCATTAGTTCAATTGATGCTAATATTATCACTGAAATTTTCAAACAAGGAAGTGAAAAAGAAAGGGGGGACTTAAGGAAAAGTTATAAAAAGCTAACTAAGAAAATCTTTAAAACAATCATATGTGTAGCAGTTTTTCTGAAGCCCCTTACCCTTCCCTTAACCACAGTAAAGCTTGCTCCTTGCATGACCCTAGATGTTTTATCATAAGTTTCTTGAGAAAATAAAGGTCTTGCTTTGGTTGTGAAAACTCTCAAACAAACCTTCAAAAATGAGAATAGGTTGAGTTTATAGTTCTTTAACTTTAGCTGAACCAAAAGTATGTCTAGGTTAATCCTAACCTTATTAGCTTTCCTAACAGGAACAAAATGATTGGTTTTTCTCAATGAAATTCCCTAAAAAAATATATCAAGAAGTTTCCCTTAAGAATTTCCCTGAAACCAATGATGTTTGAAGGCAAGAGAGAAGATTAGCCCAGAGCTATTTAAGTGAGTTGACAGGCCTCTGTTGTTAAAAAATTCAAGAAGATATCTTCACGAGTATATTACATATTGATTGATTTCCCCCACTTCATATTAAAAAGTATATACAAACAGATGATGAAAGGAAATTCAATATTGATTGCACCCATCTAGTCCAAAGAGATGAAGAAAGGAAATTCATTATATTGATTGCCCTGATCTCAGCATTTAAATGCTAGAAAACAATGAAGTGGTGACAGGAAATTCAATATGGGAAGTCTGATAACTTCACTGGGGTACTGAACAGGCTCGTTGGCAGTGAAGCAATATCCTTATATCTGATAAGGCTGTTATACATGAATTACAAGACACTATGGTAACTTTAATTCTTTTAGATGGATTTACATTATAGGTTTCTGGGATCCCCTAATTTGACACAGTGAAATTACTTTACCTTGATGCAAACAAAATCAGGTGAAACCTAGTAGAATGGTTAAATTGGTTTTGATTATCTTACACAGATCTGAGGTCATTTTCAGAAAAGGAAATCTATTGAGAAGTTGACTCGAGATCATCAGATGTTTTATTTTTGAAGATTTTTCAAAGTTAATGTTGAGATCCTAAAATCCCGTTCTCGTTTTTCTCCTAGTTTATTTCACAGAGTTGAATTATTGACCCCATTTACCCAATGAAGGCACTTGGTCTGCATGTTCTTCTTGTCCCACAAGGAAACGAGATCCCTAGATGGAGCCTAATGTTGACACGAAGTTTAATTTTTTACCCTTTAAACCTGAAGCTTCGTTATTTCCTAGTCATGGAGCCGCCCTTAGTTCTAAAAAGGAGTTAAAGATATTTCGAATTTTTCGGGTTTCACGATTCGTCTTTTCATGAGGTATGATTTTTAGTTAACAACTCCAGAGTCCTAGTGCCGAAATCCTGAAAAGGATTTATATTAAAAGAAATAAAAAATAAAAAATGAATGTTATAAGTCTTGACATGCTTTTCACAAAGTACCCTTTAATTGTGATTAATTAAACTCTTAAACACAATCAACAATTCATTAATATTTCGCGATTCAGGTTTCCTTGTATCAAAGTTCTATCAAAATATCGACCCTCGAACTCAGGATTCCCGATTTTCTAAAAAATAGAAATTAATTACTAATCTCGATTGATTAAAGCATTAATACAAGTGATTAGCGCCTAAATTAATCCCATCGCAATTTCGCGATTCCGGATTTGCTTCTGACATACCTCTTGGGGACAGGATCCTCGAAACTTTGAAATGCGAAATCGTGATTTTTTTAACAAAGTCTAAAACTAAATTAAGTTAGGTTTAAGCGGGATTAATGATGACTAAACTACTTTTCACTTTTCGTATTTCGAAAATTGTTGAAAGCAGTCGTTTCGAAACTCCAGTTTTGAAATCGCCGATATGCGGTAGTATTAATAACAAACAAATGGAGATATTTTTGACACAAAGGCGTATCTCCAGGCGTATCTTCCCCATTAAAACATTCATTTCTTATCACCTGTGTCAGTACGCTCATTGTAAGACAAGTTAAAGGTTAATAAAGGTTCTGTATTTCGAATTTCATTCTTATTTTTTACAATCAAGAGTGAGTTGCATTTATCGAGGCTTATATATTTTCCCCCTGCAAACAGGTTTTCAGTCTAGCGCGAACATTATGGCACCTAGAAAGGCACCTAATAAAATTGAAGAAGCAACTGAAATCTTAAGTCCGAAAGGAGATGTCATATCTGATACTACACCGCATGCCATTGATTCCATCAAATCCTGGAGGCAAATTTTCGAAACCTTGGACTACGAAATCAAGAATTTTCCCGATGATTCTGATAACAAACTCTGAGACATAGCAGAGTCTGATATTCCCAAAGTAGCTACATGCCCATGACTCATGTCATACAATGATATGATTAGTTGGGCCTTAGAGAGAACAAATGTGAAAACGAGAAGCATTTTGGACAACCAAGGGGTCGTCGTCGGCTCTTTCAAATCGAAGCATATACAAGTAATGTATAAACTATCTCCCAATTATAAATATATTTATAATAAAGAATTCGTAAGCAAATTTCAAAGGAAAGAATGCATAGAGGTAGACCAAATATACCTCGGCTTAATCAAAGACTGGTGGGGACACCCAACAAAATTCAGTGCTGATACCCATGGTGTTTATGCCACACCTCATTGAATGAGTACATGGTCTATGTGGCTATGATGCTATGTAGAGTTTTTGGGAAGAAAAGTCCTACCCATTTCCTTGCAGAATGGGTGCCCATTTTACATGAAGCAGCCGAAGGCTACAACTTCAATTGGAACAAGATTCTATCTGATAACATAGCTAAGGAAGTTATAGAGTATCAAACTGCAAGATCCAAAGGTTGACCAATAGCCTTTTACATGTCTACATACATTATGGATGCTATATGTTTCATGACTCCTTTCCCTTTGATGAATTGGAGTTGGAACCCAACATGCACTGAACCCATTCATGCATATCATTCTAAGATGTGGGAAGAAAATTCTAAGGATTCTTTTTACGAAATTTATCATTTCGTAGTGACACCAGTGCATCAGATGTTGTATGGCTGTGCACGACCTCGTATTTCAGAGTCAGTCATAGGAAACCTTAAGGAGGTTGTCGATTGGTTTATCGAGGAGAATTTCTCCTATATCAAGGTTTTCAGATGTTCGATCCCTCCTCATGCAATTATGAAATTCCTCCCTAACAGACTGTTGTGCAGGGAGGTAACTCATTAGATTATAACATGTGACATTGGGATAGAACTGAAGACAACTCATAAGAAGTTTTGGCTAGTCTTTTCTCGTGCAGATTGGTAAGTTTTCACTACTCAACTTGGGTCATTCCAAGGTTGAATCTGCAACACTAGAAGAGGTCAAGTTGGTATATCTAGAACAAAGGAAACATGACCCTTATCAAGTAGTGCAAAATCACACGTCTTACTGTAGCATGAAAGCATATGAACATGAGAAATCCCCTTGAGATGACATATTCAAAGGGGCCAAAACCTATGAGGAGTTGTTAGACATGATACATACATTACCATCCAACTTGCAAACTAGTCTTCTAACCTTCTATAGACACATATGAAGTGGTTTGCCCAAGGTACTGCAGGGACAATCAACAAGCCCCCCTCCAGCAGAAGAAAATACTCCCCCGAGTTCTAGACAAGAAGTGCAGGATAAAGCAAACACCGAGAAAAATCTAGAGGGGACTGAAAGGTCTTCACAAAATGAAGAAATCCTACAAATAGAGAATCTAGGAGCATAAATAGAAAGAAGGTCTGGGACACCTCCCAAGTCCAATAAACCAATTCCCCCTTCGTCATCTACTCCCCCTTCATCATCTACTGTTCATGTTGATACCCCCAAGACAACAGGGGAAACAAAATCCATAGAGATGGGGAGTCCCATTGCTTCCTTGACCCCTTTATAGTCTACTTTTGGGCTCCCTCAGATGGGAGTCATATATGCTAGTGATCTTGCCCCTATCTCTAGAGAAGAGATACCTCCCTCTAATTACTTTTTCAGTAAAAAGAGGAAGACTGTGTTAAATCAAGAGATGTATATGAGAGAAGGTGGTATGGTAAAGAAGCAAAGGGTGTTGGTAGATGGGCATAACTTGGAAGAAGAAGATTTTGCTACAGAGGTAGCAGGTTCCATGGGAGTTTTGGCAACAACAAATCTATTCACTGTTGACAACATGAGAACAAGGCTAAAACAGAGTAACCACATGATAGCCCAGTTGCAAAACCAGTTAAAAGATACTAGGAAAAACATTAGAGAAGAAATAAATAAATGTTTGGAGCATGTCATAGCTGTTGATAAGCAAGAAATTCAATTGCTTAAGTCAAGTCTAGACGAAATGAACCAGAAGGTGCAAACGAGTCAATTGAAGGTTATTCAACAAGAAGGACTTGTAAAGCAACTATAGGCCAAGTTGAATTTGACAGAAGGCCAAGTTATAGACTTGAAATTTTTTCAGGTCCACTCACTGGAGGTGCATACAAAGATAAAAGTCGAGCAACATAAATTGATCTCTAAGATAGAAATTATTCAGGATTATTTCCAAGAAGTAAGTAAATCCCTTGATAATATTATTTTGCAAGAAAAGGAGGATAAAGAAACAAGGACTACTTTTCAGAAAGTAGTTGTATGCTCAGGGAACGAAGAGGTATCGAAAACTTTGCAACTATCTATCACATAATAGATCAGAGGCGATATCATGCTCAAAGTGTGGGAAACAAACATAGCCGAAAACAAGAAGATTGCCAAAGAAATCAAAGATGATTGCAAATGAATTTTTGATTTGTTGGACAAGGGATCATTAGGTATTGGAAGAGATAATTGCACTCGGCTACTAGGACAGATAAACATTGTAAGACATTAGTTGAACTTCAAAGAGAGCTTGAACGAAATTCATATGGAAATTTCACAGCTAAAGGAAATTGATGTTACCCTAATAGACAAGTGGCTGGTACAACCAAACTTAAAATTGCAATCAATTAAGTTTGCTGATAAAGGGTTTGAAGACCAGTTTCTGAAAGTTCAAAGAAAGTTTTATCTATTCGAAGAGAAGGATCTTCTAGTGCCTCCTAGAAGCTTTGTGTACTTTCTGGAAAAGTGTGTTGAATGTATTGGATCAAAAGAAGGAGACACTTCAACAAAACAATGAAGTATCATTTTGAAAGCTTATATTATCGAGATGATAGAAAAATAAAAGATAATCATGCAAATGGTTGAGGTTTGCATTTTTGTAACTGTTTTTCCTTAGGAATTAGTAAATCACCAACCATGAGGTATTGGTGACCATGTATAAGTATAATTTGAGAAGACCAAAAGAGGGCTTTTTCTGGGTGCATTGTAATGAAGTAATTATTAAGATTTTCTGAATTAATATGAATGCAGATTGAAGATTCTAGATCTTGTCGAGCCTGAGTTATGTGCTCCTCTGTTGTTTCATTTTCTTTTCATATATCTTATTGATGAATGCTTAGATGCAATTTAGTACAACCTCTATTGTGGTGATTAATTTTTCTTTTCATTTAACCATTTACATTTTTTCCTTTGTATCGACTATCAGCAGGTACAAGACCCATGAATGTTTTAGATTTCAATATCATATGCTTCATTAAAAGTTTTCCTACCTCTTTTCTTCTTCTGTCACAAAGTGGGATTCTTCTTTAATTGATGCCTCACCTTTTTCAACAACTTTATGTTTTCTTTTCACTTCATGCATATTCCCTCTTTAAAATTTAACTCAGACACAGGAAACAACCTTTAATTTTGTCATGGTATTAATTCATATTTTGAAGTTCTTCTTACATATTTTGAAATAGAAATAACAAACCCTAAAAGAAAACACATGAATTTATCTCTCAAATCTTTATCCCTCATGACTGTACCAGTTACAAGACAACCCAATATCGAACTCGGCCTATCAGACCAAACAAGTATCGCTTTAAATTTATTTAACACCATCTTACAAACAACAAGCAACTAGGTTGAGTTGGAACATTCATGGGAAGCAATTGTAAGGGACATTAGCATCCAGGAAAACTGGGAAGCTAGACAGAGACAGTTAAGAAACCGACCCTAGCCTATCCTTGTATAACTAACTTTTTATCCCTTAGCTCTCTCTGCCTTTTTCAGATGCCTTGAAAATATACTTTAGAACCTTAAAGTATAAACTCAGGAACAATACGAGGAATATGACTATTAAGAGGAAAGCTAATAAAACTATGTGGAAAGCTTACCTAGATATCTATGAGTGCCAAAGGGACTTCGAGAGAGGAAGAATTTGAAGTTGTTAAATTTATTGAGGACAATGCTCCATTTACCATGTTGCTCAGAAAAACTTGGATTGAAAAAGATCAAGCCAGAAGGAAGGAAAAAGAAGTTTTAGAGCAGAAGAAGCAAGAATTAAAAGATTTCATGACTAGGAAGATCGCTGATCAGAATCTAGACCAGGGATCAAAATTTAGCCCAAAAATCAAAGTGTTTGGAATCACTTCAAAATGGACAGGTGCGTAGGTCTCATCCTGATGAACCCAATGCACTTCGAATGGGGTCAAACAGACATTGGATGAGTGAGATATTGCGTTTTGTTCGATTTTCCAAACAGGTAAAAAATTTGCTGTCTGTACAGTACGTACAGGTGATGACATGGCAGGTGCTGATTGGACATGCTAACGTGGCAGGGCCATATAGTATGACATGGAATGATGCTAACGTGGCAAGCATTTAAGTGGTAGACACATGGAAGTATGGGTTTAGGACACGTGGCATATTGTTGTCAAATGATATGGTGCCACATGGCCCAGGCGTGGGCTGCCACATGGTACCTTGGTTATGGGGTGTAAAATTTTGTGGAGTCCATGGGGTTCGAACCCAAAACCTCCCCCCCACAATCAAAATTTTTGACAAAGGCTGGCTGCCAATGCACCATGGATTGTTTCTTAACCATTGTATGTGTTAATATATATTTCAATTTGAATGTCAGCCGGCCCCCAGCCCCTGTTTATACCATATGACCATGCCATGCGACCACTACACTGAGTTGGCGCACGGTTTCAAATGGTCCACCAACCATGCACATCGCCGCATGTCACGACCACAATGAACATGAAAACGATGCCTATTTTTCCGTTGGGACGTGACCACATGGTCCCCCATGCACCCAACACCTCTGCGTCTAGGGGGTTTAGTTCGCTAACAATGCGACAATTTGGAATGTTTTGAGGGCATGCACATGTGTGCTATTTTTAGGCACGGGAAATGCCCAGAAGCTAGGTTACTCACACAGGAGTGCATTTTGGTGAACAAGAGACAACAAGCTTGAAGGAGGAAAATGGCAGGAGGCCCATCTTCTTCATTTTTTGGCAAAATGAGGTGCCGAAAAATCCCAGCTAGGGGTTTTTGGATGTTATGAATCCATTGGCACAATTTTCAAAGGAATTTGGAGACTTCTATTGCAATTTTTACACCATTGAAGTTTTAGGGAGTTCTAGGGAGCTTAGGGCCACCATTGATGGAGGTCATGCTCAGATGAGCCCAAGTCTGTTTTCTATGACTGAATAATCATTTTTGACTAATTGTTATGCTCTGAACACAGTGGGATAGGTTTCAAAGTCATTTGAGGACTTTTATAGGTGTTTTTTCCACAAGGAAGCTCAGAGAAGCTCAAGGCCACATGTAGAAGAGGTCATGCCCATATGAGCCATGGTCCATTTTCAGAGTTCTAATAGTCATTTTTGGGGTTTTTATGTATTATGAACCCAATGGTATAGTCAATAAATCCATTGGGGTTGAGAAGAATCTTGTAAAATAATATTTGACAAACTAATCCCAAGGAGCCTAGTCCATTGATGGAGGCTCAAGGAGATGTAACCTAGTCCGGGGTGAACTCCTTTATCATGTTGTCATTGTTGTGAGTTTTTGTTTGGTTATTATTTGCTGCACTTTATGTTGTTGTTGTATTTATGTGAACAACATATTTAACCTTTTAAAAACCTCACACATAAACACTTAAAATATTCATAAACTTGACACATAATTTCTCTTGCACAACTAAGACATTGAGCAAGGTCCTTAAGTTTATTTTAATGGAGTAGAGGGTGCTTGCATAAAAAAACAAGTCAGCCCCCTATTTTCAGATCAATCACGCACTTGATTAAAGAACAGGAGAACAGATCGAAGCCATTTGAAACCAGATAATTGGATGTCGAAGTTGCAAAAATACAAGAGGACTCCCAGAAGATTGAAGTACCTATTCTAGGTATAGATGAATTATTACCCTTGATTTCTAGGAAGGAATCCCACCAGTGCAAAGTTACTCTATCAAAAGAAGATAAGAACCAGAATGGAAAAAGGAATTCAGAGATGAAGCTCACTGGAAAGAAGGCTAGAAAACTAAGTAAGAAGAGAGATAAGATTGAAAAGTTATAGAAGGTTCCCGAGGGAACTTCGTAGAAGGAAAATTTACAAAATTGGAGCTTCACCGGAATATCGGAACAACGTCACATGGCACTTCGCCATGACGAAGCAATATAATCACTGGGAGAAATATATCCATTAGAATGATGCCCCAAACGGGAAGAAATGAATTTATGGTTAGACAACTCACCACCAGACTATTGGGACCGTGCCGTAATGTACATAACTGAGTTAATGAAGGCTTCTTACCTATTGCAAGAGATCCATTACCAAGTATCTATTTATCTCGTCGCGCCACACACTGAGAACACTTTTTATAACCATGAATTTGAGCCCGCAGATTAGTTGATTTTCACACAGTGATCATCACGCTTTTGACATCTATCCCATTGCATTGAGAGATTACTCTCTGACCATGATATTTTCAAACCTGAGCGTGTATGTCGGACGAGTTTAACGCTGTAGAGAAAATTTTCGAGGAAGTTCTCATCGACCTCATGAACGAAAGAGTAAGGTCGATGTCTGCAGGTATACAAGAATCATTGATGAGAGAAGTGCAAGCCTCTCCGTCGACTTCTCGCAGATCGGGGCCATCCTAACTAACAATAGATAAGAGAACCAAACATAGAGATGACCTACCCAACGTGAAGTTGATTCCATCTATATTACTCGACTATATCCCACCTCTAGCCGACGTGGTAAGTCGTGATAGTGTGCCAAGATATTTCAAGTACACCATCATTACTGCATACCTCCCGAAGGGGATACGCCCAATAAGAGTACAACAGGACAAGATCACAGCGTTGAAGTTCAATGACTTCAACCTCGGAGATCGCAAGAACCACACCATGCTCACCCCGTACAAATACCTAACCAGGACAAAGGGAAAGAACTCAAATATAATCCCCCAACTGTGGATGATGAACCTCACATAGTCCACCTTGCTAAATGTCATGAAAATCCCCCACTTTGGAAGGTGTTGACGGGCAAAATTGACCGTCCGTCAACTGAGAGAGTGGAACCGGTCCGGGGTTGTCTAATAACCCAAGCCGTTTGGGATGAAGCACCCTGAAGGGTTTAGCGACTCCATTAGCCGATCTAAGGTCCTAAGAAAACAAAAAATAAAAACTATTTTAAACTAACTAAACTAACTAAAACTAACTATTAAACAAACTAAACTAATCTAACTAAAACTAACTATTAAACAAACTAATAAACTAATCTAACTAAAACTAACTATTAAAACAAAGTAAACTAATCTAACTATTCTATACATATACGATCTACTAACTACTACTATACTAACTCTAACTAATTAACTATCTAACTACTAACAGAAATATAACTTATTCACAAAATGTAGAATATCTACAATTTATAGATTTGAATAAAACCTGAAAAACTCATTTGCATTCTGCCCTAAGACAGAGAAAGATATTTTTGTTGATTTTATAATTTTATGAACATAAATAAAACAAAAACTAACTAAACTAAACAACTAATATACTAATTCTAACGACCCACATGGGTGTAGACGGATTGGCAAGTGCCGTGTAAATGGAAGGAAATTTGTAAAATGAAGTCTCATGTTTGATTCTCACCCGGACTTACTCGTGCGCCATTCTTGCGGGCTGGGTGGTTGCACCTGAGGTTATAGTGGTAGCCGCTGGGGATCGACCCCGTGTCACGCGAGTACGAGAACCGCGAAGTTGTCGATTCCCCCAGTAAAAATAAATAATATATATATATATATATA